>CM062835.1:15975087-16010104 GCA_031772345.1 Himalopsyche anomala
AATAATAAATTGTGTGATGATTAAATTTAAGATATTTGCGTATCATGGGCAGTTGTGGACTAATTACATGGGTGGCCCCAGGCACAATCAAATTTGGAGGGCCTGTTTTTCGTATCACTAAAAAAGTCCGTAAATTCCAAGTAAAATAATAAAAATCTGTACAAAAAGTATATGGGTTATATTGTATATTGTTGTTTCTGAGGCCCCTGAGATTCGGAGGCCCCAAGCGAGCGCCACGTATGCTTATATTGTAATCCGCCACTGATCATGGGTGTTCAAACTTTTGACCTCTACGTGCGATTTCACACTGAAATTAGTCGTAGCGGTCTACTAACATCGCATGTGCTAAGCTGTCATAAATATTGAGGTAATTCAAAGCACAGTATAATGTGTGAAAGGGAATCAAAATGTATAGATAATAAATGACACACTCAATTCTTGTTTTGAAGGATTGGGCGGGTGAGTTGAAACGGCTACGCGGTCGACGTCTTAGCCACCGCTAATACATGTATACAATATAAGTCGGCTCCATGGCGCAGCTGTCAACGTCGTTGGCTTCCGTGACGGAACTCATGGGTTCAGATCCCAGTACAAACAGCTTTTTTTCATTTTTTTCAGCAAAAATCATGTGTGTTTGTGATGTCTAAAAATTACCTTTCACCTTTCTAATTCCAAAATAACAGGGTGTAGAAAAAGCGATTAGCTAACCACTAGTCCTGACTCCTGACCTATCCCTATCTTAACATTCTTCCAAAAGATAGTTCGAGTAACTGAGTAACAAACAGTTGAGATAACTCCATTTGTAGGCCATATGCTCTATATTGGCATTATATCATATTTTTGTAAATTGATAATGTACTATAAATAACAAGTGGTTTAGTGGTAAATAAATAGGTACCAGGTCAATCATTGGTTTCTTCCTTATTTTTTTTGTTTTTTATTAATATCCGTCTGAAGTTAATAAACCACAAGTTTTAACAATTAAATCAATAAAAAAAAATGCGCAATTATTTAAAAAAAAACTGTTCTCATCCTTGCACGATGCATTTGATGATAAAAATACAAAAACTTTCAAATAAACCAAAAAAAAACAAAAAGGTGGCAGGGCGGCGCCCTGGCTCATTTTCAGGTGCCAGGTCGCCGACCTGGCCCCACTTCACCACTGGCTATGACTAAATATTTTTTTCAAAATCTCTACTAAAATATATTTATCGTTACAACTAAAAAAAGTTTAGCAACCAATGCATTAACTTACCATCAATTATATTATAATTTCAGGCTTTGGAATTTTCGACAGTAGATCGTAATGTATACGATAAAATGTTTATCCGAAACCTTTCGAGATGTAACGAGGACGTTAATAATTTTCTGTGACCTTTGATTTTCACGGTTTAAATTAATGCGTGGTTAGGCAGGAAAAAGCGTTTACCCATGATAAAATTATGCTTGATTTACTACCATTCTATTAAACAACGACATCCGGCGCATTTTTATGGTTAGTATTGAAAAAAGTAGTAGAAAAAAGCACCACGTATAAATGACGACGTTATCGACAAGAAGTATATTTTTCATGATAGTCTGCAATAGAATTAAAATTAAAATATACAATTTAAGCTTTGATTATCTCGAACTGGACAATAACTATAAATTCTACAAAAATAATACTAACTAAACTTTCATTTAATCCATATCCATTCCCAATGTGGAGCATAAAGCTTATAATGGATGTATCAGGTCAGCAGTGGGTTGCCAATACGGTAACAAGGGGCTCGCTAATTTTTATAGTTATTCGTGATATTCCGAGGAAGGTGTGAATTTTGTTATCACTCATATGCAATTATACGCAATAGTCATTAAAGCTATCGAATGGAACTATATACACTTATACTTTTCACGCAATGTGTTGTAATTTAATCAAAATCAATAGCTGAAAAATGTACGTCGGAAATACCAAATGTATATTACCACTTTTTAAATTATTATATGTTGCATATTTACAGATTATATAACGCAAAGATTTGAGTATAATGTTTTTTATTAATTTAACAAAGGGCTCGCCGACCTGAGTAATATTTAACAAGGGGCTCGCGCGAACCCCCTCCAGCCCACCTCTGTATTAGGTATCTTAACAAAATCTCTTTTGTTACTCAGTTACTTAACCTCTCTATTTAAAACATAATAGGGATGTAGGAGTGTCGAGTGGTAAGCGTTGTTGGCTGCCGTGCTGGATCTTACGGACTCGAGTACCAGTACAAACAGCATTTTTCGGTCAATTTATCGATTTCTGTTCGAAGGCATTGATGTTTGTGATGTTTGAGAATTCTCTGCCACCCTTGCGATCCTTCAATAACTAGGCGTAACGAGAGCAATTAGTTAAACACTATTCTTGTCCTTGCTTTCTCCTTCTATCCTTATTTCTTTCTTTGGAAAAAAGTTTGAGCGACTGAGTAACAAACAGTTATCGTAGAAAAAAACTGTTAAGGTACCTCCACTAGAAGGCCATATTCTCCATATTGGAAGCGGACATGAATTAAAAAAGGGATAGAAGGATCTGGATAAGACATAACTACTGATTAACTAATCCTGTTATTTAAGGATTGAAAGAGATTTTTCAGACACAAACACAAATGCCTTCGAGCCTTAAAAAAATCTCTCCACACTGAGATTCGAGTCCGTGAGATTTGTCGCATAAGCCAACAGTGTTGACCACTGCGCTATGGACCGGACTGTATTAGAAATTTATTTTAATATAATACTTACACTTATTGTGCACAGATCAGGAATTGTAAAACAATTACTCGGACTAGGACTCGAAGTTATTAGTGTTTTCCGAGTACGACTCCGACACCACAAGAGTATGTTATAGAGTTTATTTCTCCTTAATTATTATCGTACATCAATAAATATGACATAATTATTAAGTGATGTGCCCATGGACGAAGAATACATTTTGATTGATGGTCATATAAGGATGATACCAACACAAAAAATCAAATGGTGGTCAAAAACACAATCAGTATCAGACATCGATTGCGTAGGTGGGTGAATTGGACGACGTGGGATGATGTTGTATGATACCCTCATTTAAAGGATGATGGATGAGCTAACCCAGGTAGTTTTAGTCACAGGTATGATATTTATAAATAATTCATTGGGCTATATAATAAGGCTACCGTAATTCTGGCGGCAGGACAGTTACACTGTAGAGTCGCGGTCAAATATTTTATTGTGGTATTTTGATTAATTTGATTTATTTTTTAAAAACCTTTTTTTACCTCTGCTGTACATGCATTACTGACAGATGCATCGATTATTGTAATATAAAAATTGGTTGTCTGTAACGTCGGTTTACGGACTATATTTTAACTTGACAACGTCATAAGAAAACATTGATGAAATGATTGCATACTTTTATGAATAAAATGGTTTCATTTTTATTGAATTATCATTATTTTGTATGGTTAAGTAGAAGGAGTGATATGTAATCTACTTTTTTTTTTTGTTATATTTTATTTGCACTCATTAATTCAAATATGCTTATTACATACTTTGATGAACAGTTTATTTACAAGTAAAGTTGTGTGCTGCCGCTGTCTCTTTTCTACTTAGACGCATCGACCAATCGAGTGGAAGAGAGATAGATGCGGCACAATCCGAACGGTAGGCCGATCGTGCCTCTCTATCGCTTATCCGCGCTCTCGCTCGCACGCTTGCCTTCGGCGTAACGCGACAAACGGGACAATGAGTCATGTTTTTTCGTGTGTGCAGCGGGCGTTCATCGATTTATAAGACGTTGTCACGTCAAAATTAAATTTGATAATTTTGTTACTCTACTTGTTGTATTGTGACACGTGTTTTATCTCTTTAAGAAGCATCATTAGATATACGAATATACCATACCCTACCCAGATGTTTCGTCTGATGATGCTTCTTAAAGAAACAAAAAGGTGTCACAATTTGTAACACTACATGTGAAGTAACAAAGTTATCAAATTATAGTTTTAAAATAAAAAATAGTCTATAAAAAATTCAACATAAAAGTTTAACACAACAAAGTATTTAGCTAGACAAGAATTATTAAATATAATAGTTGATACCTTTTTCGGCACCACACAGTTGTCATAAATAATAGTTTTTGTATAGCTATATTGATAACGTGATGCCGAAATAACTATCAACAAAATTTTACATCCATTTTATAACCAACGTAGTTGATAACTCAATATGTCCACAAAATTAGTTTGTACACTCAAAACTAGGTCATTCAATCCCGGACACTTTTTTTATCCCAGGATTTTGGGATTGACAATTTTTCCAATCCCGAAATCTCGAGGTTGAACATTTACCATAAGATTGTGTAGAAATTCAGAATTCGGGATTGAGAAATTTTCGCTAGGGGATTTTGAAATCCTGGGAATTTATGGAATTCCCAAAATGAGACGACGTGAGGCATTTTTTTAGCTCTTCCAAGATTTCTGATTTCAAAAACCAAGGAATTTGCGGAATTGCCGAAATGAAAAAAAATCGGACCTCTATTTTAGCTCTGCGGCAAGTTTTTAAAATTTCATCATCCTCAAAATCCCGTGATGAGTACTATCACAATCCCGGAATAAGAGGCCCTATTCAAAGCGGTAACAGAAGAATAATTACATTATGAAACCATAAAATACTTTAAAAAATGATGAGTTTACCATATTTAAAAAAAGTTAAATTAATACATCAACAACAATATAATACTGCATTATTAATGTATAAAAATTAATCCAAAAAAATGATTTTCAAGACGCTTGAACTGCACTCTTCGCTACTGTAAGAATATTTAGTAAGACCATTTCTCAATATTTTATTAATATTCCGAGCACAATTTCAATTTTTCACATAATTGGCAGAATATAAATGAGAGGCCACTTCGACCCATCTAAATTTGACCAAAAGTGGGTGAAGAAACACCACTTTCAAAGCAAGATAATTTAGGATTTTATTACCAATTCTCGAAAACGAAAACACAAGCACAACTTAGTAATGCTGCAATATTACATTCAAATTAGCATGATGATTTTCATTTCGAAAATATGTTTTTCTAACCTTATTATTCCATTATAAGTTCTGCAATATTTGCAATGGTGATGATCATTATAACATTAAGTTACGTTTTGATGTCATTATAATTTGTCGGTATACTGGCAGAAAGCGTTAAGTGAAAAACCGTCTAAATAAATTTAATAAATTCTTAACAAGCTTAAATAACTGAGGTGTCTAGTATCAAATACGACCAAGTCAGTTTATCTTTTTGTTTTCAGGAGAGTCGAATGTTTCTTTGACTAGTTTTAACGTAGTTTTAATGAAAACTAACTTTAATGACTACGGAAAACCCAGAGACCTATTAAACGATAAGCAATTAAATTCCGTACAAAATACTGAATGACATTTAGTCAACTGATTCAAATTCTGCTATCTGACTGGCTTTAGATGACTTGGCTTGTATGACCACAAGATACCTTTGATTTTCATACATATTTTGTACGATTTTTAAACTGAAATATATATTGAATTAACGAAGAAGTGTAAATCGGCAAAAAAAATGATATGGCCGTGTTTTTGATTGGAGACCTACATAATTACTAGTATTATATATTACATCAGATTTTTAATCGATAAAAGACACGTACATTTTATAACAGCTAATTTTCAATCACTGTAAACGCCTTATGTGTCAAAACAGAGATCACAAGTCACCATATCCGCTTCTCTACGGGAAAAATATAAATAATCAATAATTATAATGCGGTATTCTAATTAATTGCTAACACGGTGGGTTTCGTGATGTTTGTGAAATTAGAGTTGCCCAACTATTTTTGATTTGCCATTATAAAATCAAGTAATTTTGAATGTATAACAGTAGAAGCTTGATATAATGCAATAATGGAAGTGAGGTGAGGGGTGTTCGGAAGCCTTTTTTATAAAACTAGGTTTTCCAAATGCGTTTTGTTTGTTGAAAAATTAAACATGAATTTTGTATACCGATTGATTGAAAATCTTATGTGATTTTAAGCAACGATGAGATAGGTCTGAAAAAATATACAATAAAAGTGTTCTTCTATCAAATAAATAAACATTTTTTTTTTCTGAAAATATTCTTTTGTAGGCGTAAAGAAAAATATAAGAATATAAAGATCTCATTTATTCGCCTCGAGATGATTACATACTTCATCTGTTATATCGAGGTTCCATATGTAAAATATTTAATTATTCATCTACAATCTCATTTTTAGAAGCTTTAATTCGTCGGGTTATATTTATAGGATGTGTTTGGCGGAACTGAGAGATGTTGGTATGTCATGGGACGAAGGAAACCAGGGTTACACGGAAACATGGAGGCGCCGCGTGGACACATGAGCGAATATGATCAATGAAGAAAAAGAACATTTGCATGAAATTGTCACGAAAAATTGTTACTCAGGTATTGTGCTTCGAATGGTATCCATATGCACAGTTCGTGTTGAGATTTTTTTGGAAAAACTCCTTTTTTTTCAATTTAACACTTGAGATCTTGAGTATAGGTATTCGTGACGTCACCTAGCAATTTAAAAAAAATAAGACCAGTGAGTAACAGTTAATTTTAAAATATCTAACGCATTGGCAATTCGTCGCTGTATATAATGCTTATTTTGTTTTTTTTTTATTATATTCAATAATTCAATAAATAAAAAGTGATAAATGAACATGATTCTTAAATGGATAAATGGACATGAATTTGAATTAGTATGTTAGAGTAAATAATATGATGCATTGTGTATCTCTTCTTAGCCAGTATATCTAACTTAACAAATTTACGTTTAAGCATTGTTCTAACGATTGCGAAAGCCGAAATAGCTATCAACGCATAACATATAAAAAACTGTAGAACTGAAATACTTTGATATTTTTACCCTATTATTATGATTCTTAAATCCTAATAAGGACATATTTTTAAAAGGTTGTTTGTCTTTAATATAAATATAATTTATTTATTATACCATCCGTAAATGGGCATCATCTTCATATCGTGATTAGGACATCTTTTAAAAGGGCGATTGTCTTTAATATAAATATAATTTCTATAGTATATCCGTGCGTCACAGAAAAACCCATCAAAAATTTCATAGGTTGGTAGTCAATATTATTTTATAATACTGTTTGACAGTCGTTACCTATAGCTCATCGTCCGATCTTCGTATACCGAGATGCGCAGGTGATGTAAAAAAACACAGTGATTTCCTTCATCAATAGACCTCATCAGTATTTGTGAAGCCCCAGGTAATAATTATCGGTCGGCATTTGGGGAATTCAAAAGATTGATTAGAAAAATAATTATTAGTTAACAGTAAGCGGTAAGCAATAGAAACATCGCCGGTAGGTGTCCAGTTCCCGATATGGTGTCAGTTAATGGCCTTACGCCTTACATGGACTCCAAGCAAAACTCTAGATTTTATAACTAACTATACACACCTGGATCGTAAGTGGAAGTTGCGCTATGGATTATTGAAACATAGTTTTTATATAATTATCTTAAAGTTGTTTTACTCATTTAGTAATTGAAATAAAATAAACCAGAAGTCGAAATGTAAAATTGCTGTGCCAGAATGGAGTTAAATTAAAATTGATTGTCTTGCTCCCTGTGCCGAAGAAAAAAATACAAATATGACGAATATTTTTAATACTATCTTTATATTAATAGTCGATAAGGTTCGTTCGTACGTTTGTTTGTTTGTTTGTTTGTGTGGTCGCAATTTCGCCTTTTCGATGACGTCAAGAAAGATTGTTTGCATACTTGAAACGTTTGAATTATTCCAAAAAATATAAAATATTAATACTGCAGGACTGTCGATATTGGATATAGCAGCTAAGCAGGGCAGCTCAATTATGATTTTTATAAATATATATTTTTATTATATCCGCTATTTGTATATTTTGTTTTGCAGTCCCGGTTATTTTTAGTTCCTTTAGAGAATTGGGTGTATTCCTAAAAAAATACATTGAGAGAATTATTTACGTTTAGATTTTCTGGCTTATTCATTAAATAGGTTTACAATTTATTTTTCACGCCAGTAACCTTTCTGAGTATTTAAAAATGCAACAAAAATCCCCTCCGTTGAAGGCAACGGGCTTACAGCTAGTATATATACTATTAGAGATGAGGTGCGCCGACTATTATAGTTAAACGGTAAAAAAATAATCTTGGACTTTAAAGTACTATCACGTCTTTTCTTGGTGATTTCGTGGATTACACATTTTTATTTTACGGATATAGCACTATTTCGATGTGAATTTATTGAGGTTAGTTCACTTTTACGATACTTTAAGACGTGTAGAATATTACAACGCATCTATTTTTTTCCTAATATATCATTTAGATTAATTCACCTCTAATGAAACCTATATGTACAAACAATAATTTAAGCTAATTTTATTAATATTAGTAATACCATTCACAAACAAGATAATGTGGTCATGTAAAAATGGACAAAATAACTTTTAGACGTTTTACATAATAATTATTGCATGGAAAATTGTCAAAAAAACAGATCCAATACTTCGAGTGCAAAATTAAGAGATTTTAAATTGATTACAATTTTTAAATGTTTCCATAAATTGCTTTACTATTTCACACTTGGTTAACTTTCTCTAAATTATAACCATATATAGATTTTTCATTGATACTTATAGTATCTTTTCATAAAGTATTATTAATAAATAATCTGTAATTTATAATTTCATAATTTTAAATACAAATGATAATTATCTATATCTAGCATTTGGTATCAGAATTCTTAAACACGTTATTTTAAATGATATTCTGCCCAGCAAACAGTAACCTTAACACATTTACTAACACAATCCTCTTTTAAATGGTAGATAAGATGATTAATCCCAAAACAGTAAACGTACTGTCAAAATTTTTCACAACTTTGTCTTCGAATAAGTTAACCATCTTAAGAAAAGAAAACAACGTATTCAATGATGTTGTATTTCGTCACATGTATAAGGATTCATTTAAGCTTTTAATAATTAATTTAAGAAAATTGAATTGAATAAACTAAGTTTCATACATTAATTTGGACAAAAAGTGACAAAGAAGCTCTTAATAAATATCTAAGTGGCTTGTGTATTGATTGCGAATTATTTTAGAAGAATAATTCCTGTTTCAAAAGTAAGTTATATGTATGTAGTAAAGAAAAATGTATAAAACACCTATGGGCCTTTCTGATACTGAAATTAATAATACATCTGCAGGTTTATATCTTTCTCGCACCTGATAACTAAGGTATCAAAAATGTTTTAATGATTGACACCATCGACTTTTCAATGGCTTAAATGACTGTCATTAGATCATTGCTTGTTTGCCTACGTGATGTGTTTGTGACTTCAATGAACCGACGTCTCTTTTCTCACTAGTCTATAAAATAGTATAACAATTCGGTCACAACTAGGGCATCTAATCCCGGACCCTTTTCTTGATTCCGGGATCTCGGGATCACAGGGAAAAAAGTGAAAAAGATTTTTCAACTGGAAGGGGCTTGGAGGGGCTCGCGCGAGCCCCTTGTTAAGATAAGAAACTCGTTCGTCCTAGATCAAATTAGCACATACATTAAATTTCTGTTGATGGTTAAATTTTATTATGAAACAAGACTTCACCCTTCAACAGCATTTTTTCGATTGATTTATCGATTTCCTGATCGAAATCATGGGTGTTTGTGATGTCTAAAAATTCCCTCCCACTCTTCCTATCCTTTAATTCATCTAGGTGTTACGTGAGCGATCAGTGAATCACTAGTCCTGTCTTAGCCTTATCATTCTATTCCTACTACTCTCTTTGGAAAAGGGAGATTGAGCGACTAAGTAACAAACGGGTCTCGTAAAAAAACAAACTTTTGTTGAAATACCTTCATTAGCAGGCTGTATGCTCGACATTGGGAACGGTGATGGATAATAAAAAAATGATAAGATTTACCGAGCCCCTTGTTGAGATATTGGCAGCCCACCGCTGGCTCAAAGTATACAAATCGTATTTAAACAATAATTGAAAAATACGAGAGTTTATTTTTAGTTCGCTCCTCTATAAAGTACCCCCCGGATGCTTAACAAAAATATATTTCTCAAGCTCATTTAATTGATGTCATTTATTTATAAATTTCATTTGACCAAGGGAGAAATATCACATTTAGTATAAAATAAATGTGTAATGATGAGAAAAACGTTTTATGTATGATATCAATATATATATATATATATATATATAGAGTGCATAAAATGAAAGTCTAAAAATATTAGCATCAGTCAATTTGTATAAATTCATAGGTTATTTGTATTGAAATCGAAAGTCAAGTCAGAAATTCTGAAATCATTGATTGCATTTCTTTTGTCAATTTTTGACATTGGATCTGTCATTTTCCTAGTGAAAAAAATGATGTCTGCAAATTCACCATTATATATTAATATCATAATATGTATTGAAATGTTTGATCATTGCGCATATATTATAACATTATTTTAATTCATGTACAGCTGCGTATATAATATAGATCGATTTTGTTTTCATTTATATAAATAACTAGCGAGTACCCGGCATGCGTTGCAATGCTACTCAAAGAATGAAAGTGTTTGTGTTTTAATTCTGTTTATTGAAGTGCTTTTGGATATCTTTTGTTTTTCCGTCTGGTGCGTATACAAATAGATCTGAAGGTTTTCCAACGGGTGAGCAGGTCACATATAGCTGTCCATGTGAAAAGCATAGATTTTCAAAATTTTATCCACACACTTGTAGCGATTGTCTCTGTGCTTTGTTGATGGTCATTGCAAATGCGAGTCGCACCGGAAACTGTAAGCATTTAAATTCGAATGGCATATCTGTTGGAATCATTGGGATGCTTGGGAACAGTACATTGTCCCCTTGAAATTTTCCATTTAAATTTTTTAGCTTCAATGATGTTGAACAAACATTCATTTATATATATATAGATAACACTTCATACAACAACAGTGTATTTTACCAATAATTTCTACTAGGTGCATAAAGTGTAATAAGTGTAAAAGTACCCTTCCCGGACTACAGGGGCTTCAGGATTCACTATAACATGTGAAAACTCCATTTAATCCGTTAAAAAAATAATAAAAAAGCTTTTACGCTTCTGAATAGTTGTACAATCTCTCGATTCGCCACATTTTTAAGAAATGACCTAAAAAATATAAAAAAAGTTTCAATTTTTTAAATATATGTGTAAACTGTCAATTTGATACTTACTAGTACTAAGAAAATCCCGAATAACGGGATTACGGAATTGGAGGCCCTAATTAAAATGATTTTTTTGACACCCATTTATTTAAAATCGTAGGTATAATTTTTAATCGTTGATCTGGTATATCCTTTTTTTTCCATATATTAAATAATTAAAAGGGATATATTTATAAGGTTATATTTTCGGATGAATTTAAAAGGTTAATGTTTTTTGTATTCTATAAATATAAAGTTAGATGTTTTTAACGTATAGTGAATCTTTTATGAGATGTTGACATGAAATTAAGATATTAAGCGCTTACTACGTTCTATGTCTTTTTGAATCAATTAAAAGTGCATCGGTTTGAGTTGTTTAATGTCAAAGTTTTTTCAGTGTTTTTTTTCTTTGTAGTTTATTTTAATTAAAATTATTTTTAACAAGCCTGAGAAACATATTTTTATATCGTTTTTAAACATGACGAACGATTTTCGGCCATAAAAACACTGTATCCGCAATCCGCTTAGTGAAATAATGTTTTGTTAAATGTCTTTTTTTTACTATGAGAAAACTTTTTTCAACGATTTCTCTCGAGAAAAACAAAAATTCATCTTTACACGCGCTGAGTGTGGGAACACCTCGAGGGTAAGATGCAAAAAAATCTTACATTTTGTTGTTTTGAGATAAAATTCCATTAACTTGTGTGACCATGGATAAGTGTAAAATTTAATCAAAATATGAATATTAAATTGATTTGATTAAGACTAAATATTCTTATATGGACGGCTGCATTATTTTTTGTACAATTGTCATAATATACATTTGTTTAATGAAAACTATTTTTGTTTATGCTCATACCGTAAAATAGGTATGGGCAAACCTTTTAACTGATAGGCTATATTAATAATTCAAAATGAACAGCAATCGCAAATATATGTATTTTTATTTTCATTATTTATTATTATGAAAACATTAAAAAATAAGTGGTTCTTTCACAATCAACATTGTTAATATATGAATGCACAAAAATATAAATCGAACCCTAGTTTGCCATGGCAGCTAACAACCAGTTCTCGTATAAAATTTATGTTGAGATAAGCTGCATCAGGAGTCATTTGGAGAGGATATGGTTAAAAATTTTGAATGCATGTAAGTCACTGTTTACAATAATTTTTATTGAATTAGCATGTATGTATATAACATATTGACTGTAGAAAGGAAAAAAGACGTAACCAATAGTTTTTACAGAACAGATTTTTTTTATAATCACAATGTATATAACTTGATACAAGTTATATTAATAGAGTAAACTGAAAATGCCAAATTAGTATCTAAATTTAGCATTTATGTTTGAAAAAAAATGCAGGAAAAAAGACTATATTAAATTAATATCAGATAAATTCAATCAACCAGTTTATCGGTGTAAATGCACTTACAGGTTGTGTATATTTCATAATTTTCATTTGGCCTAAAATCAATGAAAACATTTTTTGTGTCTTCTGTAAAATGTTTCATTTGATATGTATTCGATGTACACAGTCGATATGTACTCGATAGAAATTTATTGTAACAAACTAAATTAGATTTTTTTTATTCTATAAGAATTATCAAAAATAAATCAACAATATCTGATAACTCTTATAAAACTCAATGACTATTTCATTATTGAAACTGTATTCTTCAAGTTAAAAAAATAAATTGATAATATAATGAAATCATTGTGGCGTGGTCACCTTTGCGTTGTACTTGCTTAATTCATTATTTTCAACAAGGAAGAAACATAACAAAGATGTGTTGGTCGTAAGTATACTTTAGACACGGAAAACTATCATCAATTTGAATTAAATTTATGACTCTGCAACACGCACACACGATAGGCACGTGTGCCCCCTAATTGCTACAAAATAATATAATTTAATACGCTCTTTAATTTTTAAATTAAACTTTTAATTGCACAAGCGGTGGTTAATTTTATACCACGGCCATACCCTGCACTAAACAGATCAATTTATGTAGGGATAATGGTGGTAAATTACTGCTTATTATTTTCCATAGACATAACGACTTAATGAACATAAATTGTGAAGCATAGCTTCTTTTGGTTTGTTTGTTAATTCAGAATTCAAATATTTACAATGCTGGACGATAGCTGTCTTAAAATAGTTTTAATTTTAATATTTTTTAGATTGACGATACATAGGACGTATGAAAAATGTCGGCGGCTTGGTGGAGAGGTTTAAAGTTGTTTGTTTCCGTTGATTTTGTATACAGTTTTTTTTTTTAATAAACAACAATAAGAGATTAAAAACTTCAATATAAAACACTTTATATACAATTCACAAAACAATAAATATATTTAGCATTACGATTAAGTTACACTGTAATCACCCGAGATCAATTCAGTAAGAACATTGGTTGGCAAACTCATTAATCAACTAAGTCAAATATCAACTATACAACGATTTAAATTTCTTTTAAGAGCTATTTTCTTAAAACTTAAACTATGTAGGTAGGTACATTGTTATTAACTTAATTATGGTACTCCTATGCTGGCCTTTGCTTAGAAGGTCTTCAATTTGACTGATGTATGTTCTCTGAGATGGCCCTTTCTAACTTCTGCGCCTGGAACACTAAGTTTCAATCGCACTGCGTGTGGTATTTCGTGGAAGTGTCACAATCAAGAGGTTAAAGAGCCGGAGTTTGCTAATCACTGAGGTAGAAAATAAATAAAATAATAATAAAATTCGGAAGGACACGTGTTCAATCAGGAACTAGGGATAAAAATGTTACACCCAAATACGGACGGTCATAAGCTCTTTTACCAAGAAATTTTGAAAATAAACAGAGCACAATTGAACAGCCTTCCGATTTTAAATAAAATACTAAACATGCCGGCATCTCCACTCCTATACTCCATATAAATATAATCATAAAACCTTTTCCGACAAACAAATAAATATAATTCTTAAAACCACTCACTACTCAAATCTGTGGGCATTCCCAAGGGATAATCCTTTTCGCCAGCAATGGCTTTAAACTCGGTGATACATTTATTTATTATAGAAACACGAAACATTCATTTACTAAGCGTCAGTTCAAGTTTATCCGTGCACTTGAACGCCTGAAGATGCCGAAAGGCAAAACCCGGGTCGTTAGCAGCGGTGGGCTGCCAATACGTTAACAAGGGGCTCGCTCAATATCAAAGTAATTTATCAGTCATATGCAATTATATGCAATACTTTTAAATAAGCAAACGATTGTTACTTAATACACTTAATATGCAGTTTAACATAAACTAATCAATGTAAATGGGTAAAAATGTACTACTGTGTATACTGGAAGCTGTCGTAGATAGTATATGTCAGAAATTGCAGTTATGTACTAGTTTGATCTGAGAATATTGTTTTATATTAATTTAACAAGGGGCTCGCCGGCCGTGGTAAAATCTAACAAGGGGCTCACGCGAGCCCCTCCCAGCCCACCCCTGGTCGTTAGTGACAAAATCTGTGTGAATGTACATTATTTGAACGATTCAAATTTAAAAAATCTAAATTTGATATTGACCTTACCAGGATTTGAACTCAGATCCAATAGATCGTAATAGTATAGCTTTAACTTCTAAGCCGTAGTGGTCGACCGATTAACAAATCGCTATTTATCAGAAATTTAATTAGTCGGGAAAATCAAATGATAAGAATAGGCAAGTTGTTCAAATTAATATTGTAAAAATATATTAAAACACAATGTGTTCCAGTTGTTATAATACATTTTTTACATTATAAAAAATCTTATAAAGACTATATATATATATATATATATATATATGTGTAGAAAAATCATTATACTATAATTGAGAATAATGAAACTAAAAGCATTATAAATTTATAAAAATATTTATGTACATGATTTAGCCCTTGAGAATCGATTGGAAGCGAATGTTGACGAAGGTCAGGAACTCTACATCTTTATTCTTTACAGAGGCGAAAGAAGATAAATTCCTATCAAAGCCGTATAATTTTACGGAAAATAATAAACAAAGAACCAATAATAGTACGACGCAGCTTCTGTTTCGAAACCAATTACAGAAAAATTTATGAAACGCCTCGTGAGTTCACACAATTAACTTTTTTCTGTAAACAAAATGGCCAAAAGCGAAATAATCATCGGATACCTTTTCATAGCTTGTTAATATATGATCAACAGGGAATACAATACTTTATGATTCACGATCGTACGTTTCCAGACATGTTTTTTTATTTATTGTAGTAGATTTTTTTCATAATATTATACTTAATAGTAATCACTAATCACCTAATAAATGAAAACATCGACCAAAAAGTATCTTTGATCTATTCTAAGGTAAAAAAGGAAAGGTAGTAAATTTCACAAGACGTTCCACCGCTGAATTAAGGCCTGGAAAAGCTCCATCTACAATCAATTGAGAACATTGTGATGAATATTCTATTTATTTCACAGTAAGTGATTATTTAAAACAGGGTTTCTCAACGTTGGGCCATGTGCCTCCAGAGATTAATTTTTGTTTTGGGAAGCCACAACACAGTTTAGGGGCCCACGAGTACTGATAAAACAATACAGGGAAGAGCATAATGGCGGACGTCACGCAGCTATTTTTTGTAAATCCGTAAATAAAATAAATTACTGGCATTCTAGATTCGAAAATCTCGAAAGAGTTATAAAAAAAGGTGGGTTTTTGAAATTATAATTTTAATGGGAAGACAAAACAATGGTATGGGAGCCACAGAAAAATAAAGACACTCAAAAGGGGCCACGCTCCCAAAAAGGTTGAGAAACGTTGATTTAAAGTAACATATAATACGAGGTAAACGGTAACATACGGACTATTTTTATATAAATAGCAACAAAAAAAGGAACGTTTTTCACTTTGGCGTTATTTTTGGGAAATCTGGGACGATATGTTTTATATTATTCGAACTGGGTAATATTAAATTTATTAAACATGACTGTATTTTTTGTATTCTGTACGTATGGAGCAAAATTAACATAAAAGAAAACAGTTATACAAAACAACTCACAAGATGTAAACGTTACGTTGTACTCGAAGATCATATCAATCAGATGCCCAAAATATGTTTAAGAATAAAATAAAACAACAGCGGTAGGCAGCAATCACAAAAGGAAATGTCAACGCAATAATCTTAAAATTATAAATAAAAATCGTATCAACAAATAGTCCGAGAGCAAAATTTATTTAAGAACTCGAATTTTGTGGAGAGTCAGCAAAAGTTTTCAGTGATAAGATCTTCGCCGCTTAAGGCAGTCGTGACAAAACGAGACTTTAATTAACAAATACTTGAAATAAATAAAGCACTTAGTGCCAAAAAGTTAAATCATGCTATAGAGCAGGGATGGCGAACCTTTTAGGTTCCGCGTGCCAAAAATACGCGAATATTATTTCTCGATTGTGTGGCGTGCCCAAGCAGTATTTTTTTCACGATTGTCGTTTATCTTGGGAAACATTTGAAAATTAATAAAACTGAATAAATTAATAATTCACGGATTATTTAACCCTCTAGAGACGAGAGCTTTTTTTCGATAAAAAAAATATTTTTTAAGCCATATTGTAGTTACGGATAACTTTTATTCTAAACTAGAAAATTAAATTTTTTGAACTTGGAAATCGTTCGCGTGCCATCCAAATTTTCAAACGTGCCACCTCGGGCACGCGTGCCGTAGGTTTGACATCCCTGATATAGAGCTATAAATGAATAAATACTTTAATTATTTGAAGTTAATAGTTATATTTTTTAATACAAAACTTTTCCACCAAGAATTGGCAAGCAACACATCAAACGTTGAAACGTACTCAAAAATAGTTTGAAGACAAGCATCTTAATTAATTAATTTCCTGAAAACATCTTTGAACGAAGTGTGTTTTCTATAATAAAAATAAAGTGGACATTGTATGGTTAGCGTGTTTGGCTTCCGTGCCGGATCTCACGGGTTTTAGCCCCAGAACGAGCAGAATTTTTTTGATCGATATATCGACTTCTGTTCGAAAGCATGGGTGTTTGTGAGGTCTAAAAATTTCTTCCTACCTTTCCGATACTTCAACAAATGGGCGTAGCGAGAACGATTAGTTAACCACTAGTCCTGTCCTAGCCTTATCCTTCTATCCCTACTACTCAGAGAGGTTGAGCGACTGAGTAACAAACAGTTCTTGTAGAAAAAGTTCTGTTGAGATACCTCCATTAGGAGGCCATATGCTCCACATTGGGAGTGGCCATTGATAAAAAAATAGACGAGTAAATGATATAAAGGGCCAGTTGAATCAACATATTTAATAAGTAAATTTCAAACACAAACCTTGTTTTGACTTTCCTAACAAGTACCGATTTTAGATTTTACAGATTTTAGATTTTACCTTTTCCTTCAGTATAAAAATTCTCGTTTGACTTTTTTGTAATGAATACATAATGATATTTCATTTATAAATGAGTATTAAATATTGATTTTAATATTTTCAAAAGGTTGTACACGTACTTTCGATGGATTCGGCGGTAACTTTGTGGAAGTTCATTTTAATATAAAATAAAAATAACTTTGATTATTCCACGTATTGTGTATCAAAATGTGACACGTGTTTCGCCTTTTTCAGAGACATCCTAAGACAACTACTTTCGCAAATGTTTGCTTAAGTACGAATGATTTTAATTTTACTATTCAATTCATTAGGATGCCTCTGAAAGAGGCGAAACACGTGTCACATTTTGATACACAATACGTGGAATAATCAAAGTTATTTTTATTTTATATTGGTTATACATGTATTTATTAGTTACCTTGCGACTTGTACGTATCAGATTTCATTAAACTTCAATAATATGAGTATTTTAATCTCCGATATCGATGATATCAGCTGCCATCTGGTTGGGCATGTGGTGAAACATCAGCAGAGATAGTGTTACTTCATAATCGTTTATTAATTGACCGAAGTAAACAGCCGAGCATAAGAAGTATTCATGAAAACTGTCGCGGTGCGTACGAGCTGAATTACAACCAGAATGGTCGGAATAAAAGAAAGCACTTCAAGTCGTGGCTAAATATGGAAGTGACAGTAACAAACTGACGGGATTCAGGGGCAGGATAGATTGTTTTCAACCATTGTTATATTATACAAAAACCAATTTTCATTGAAAATAGTTTCCACATTTTTTTGATAAAGATAAACCGCGATATTACGTTGAAATACTGTGCATTCACATTGTAAAATTCTTCTTCTTTGGCCATGTTCGCTCCCTATGTGGAGCATATGGCCGCCACGCGGCACCTCCATGTTTCCTTGTCTCCTGCCAATTGCCTTGCTTCCTCCCATAACATGCCAGCATCCCTCAGTTCCTGAAAAAATTTCCAGTTTTGTAAAATTCTTACTACAGTGGAATTTTATCTAAAAAGCCTACTTAATTTTCCTTATATTTTTGACTCCGACTTTACAGTCCTATAATAAATAAATATTTTGAAAAAATGTTAGTTTCCATATTTTGTAAAATTAAAATATCGTTTCATATTTTTTTCTTAGTTTAAACAACTACGCAGTTAGTATTAATTGCGAAAATATAATTGATTCCGTGCTGCTCGCAAAAAAAATATCTGCACCCGTACTGCCACTGCTCTTACGCATACGTTCCAAGGCAACGAGCGTTATCTTTATGAATTTAAATTGGTTAATTGCATTTCAAAATTATATGTAATTTAAGGTAAGTGAATTAACATTACAGCTTTTTTAAGTTCACGCAATTACAGCCCCTGTCACACGGTTCCGATTGATTGACAACAAAATTAAATTAACGATTATTCTCTTGATCGACGTCGATATACTACTAGGGGAAGACAACTTTGGCAAATCATGGACGCGTTGGTATTTTTAAAACCGACTGTGGCAACATTTTTCTCAATCTCTTTTTATTTGACTTTTTACCCCAGATATATTTTTATTGGTTCATCATATACAGTTTTTAAGAAAATCACTGTATTGATAAATAAAATTTTATTTATTTTTTATTAAAAAATATCACTTTCTAGCTGACAAATAAAAATGTAGTTTTGAAAGCCTTCATCTCTTTATTTTACAATATCTGTTATTTTTCAAATTTTACACACATTTTTGGTTTTGATAATAAGTCTATGACAATATTGAATTTGTTTTGTGAACTGTTTGTTAAATTTTACTATTTTATTTCTTGATTTTTTTGTGTTGATTTTTATGTATTATGTAGTTTTATTTTACATTTTGTCTCTTTATATTTGTTAAGTACATAGCGAATTGGCGTCAGCTGTTATGTCATGTACTATAATTTTACTTTTTAAACAATAAATAAATATTATAGTTAAAAATGTATTACTGACATTTTGTTTAATTTTAATTCAATAAAGCAAATCCGATTTTCATATATGTTAACTGTAGTAGGGCCAGGATATTTATGTCAGCAAAAACCGTTTTTTTTAACCGAAGAGTGCCCGGGGGGTTACATACCGTCATATTTGTGTATCTCCGTTAGGCCTAAGTGCAGCCTTTCACTCCACTTGTGATTTTTAATTTATCAAAATACGTATGCATTAAATCAATTACCGAAAGCAATTTCGGCACAACAGTTTTAAACTGACCAATTTGTATGCGCTAAAGATCTTGTACTGCAGTACAAAATATGTAAAAAAAATATGACACGTTTACAATAAATTGCACTGCGAGAAACGTTCTCCTTTTTTGCATTGTAATTAAACGTCGTTCAGATTTTCAATGATTGAAACTCAATAATATTAAGTAAGCAAGTAAAAAAAGCTTGTTTTTCAGAAGTCTAAAGAAATAATGACAAAATAATTCTCCATCTGATAAAAAGTCATAATTAAAGCATTAACTATGTGTAATATTTAACCGCTAGATAGATAGCATTTTGTATTGCTACACTGACACGGGTTAAATGCAATATTTTACACGTTTAGACATACCCAATACTCTTAGATTTTTTTACAAACAATCCAACTAAGCGATATTTTTTCGGATCACCTATTATGAATAAAACGTGGACATCTAGTATTTATTGACTGCTGAAATATGAAATATTTAACGTTGCTATACTATAATTTTATTTAATTTATTGACAGTTAGTTATAATAATAATAAAACATTTTTGCTTGTGTTCTGTGGAAATGCGACTGATATTTATGTAAAACATTCTAAACTTAAATAGTTAATTATCAAAAAACTAAACCATTCATTGCAGTTTTCATGTATACTCAAGCGTTCAAGTATTTTTCTAGGTCGACGAGGATGCAACAGTAACTATTTGAATGTTTCGTTCCATTGGAAACTTACTCGCATGGTTATATGTAAAACCCGATATACGTAGTAATACTTTTAGTATAGACTTTAGGCCCAAATCAAAATATATTAAACATACACAACTTTGAAATGCACGAAGACTAATATTTTTATACTTTCGATGGTTTCGGCGGTAACTTTGTGGAAGTTCATTTTAATATAAAATTTAAAATAACTTTGATTATTCCACGTATTGTGCTACTAACTGTGACACGTGTTTCGCCTCTTTCAGAGGCATTCTCAGACTCACTATCGCAAAGTAGTATGATTATATTTGTTTGCTTTGTTTCGATTCTATCACCCCCTCCTTGCATCCCTTAAAAGGAAAAAACCCAAACTCCATTTTGTAATTTCATAATTTAAAATTGTTAGAATCAATCATGCTTCATTACTTAAGCAAACTTTGCGATAGTAAGTCTGAGGATGCCTCTGAAAAAGGTGAAACACGTGTCACAGTTAGTAGCACAATACGTGGAATAATCAAAGTTATTTTAAATTTTATACCAATATTTTTTTTCATACATGTCCGCTAACAATATGGAGCATGTGGCCACATAATAGAGGTGTTTCAACAAAAGTTTTTTTTCTTCGAGGACTGTTTGTTACTAGAAGTAGAGATAGAAGGATAATGCTAAGACAGGAATAGTAGTTAAAAGATTGAAAAGGGTGGAAGGGAATAATTTTTAGACACCACAAAAATCCATGCCTTCGAACAAAATCGAAAAAATGCTGTTTGTACAGGGATTCGAACCCGTGACCCAAAATAATATACTAATGATTTGTTTACTTAATCTCATTTTAATTTGTTAATTTGTTTACGAAACACTTTTAAGTAAGTCTGTTTGTATGTCTGTCACTAAGTTCGCTTCTTTCAAAACTTAAAGCTAAATGTACATACTTATTCGACGTTTGTCACTTAGATACGTATTTAGTTTTTCGAATTGTGATTATTAAAAAAATGTATTTAAAAAAAACTGTGGGTTACGTTCGTTTGCCTTTATAAGGTTGATACGAAATCCAACTAGTCTGCGGCAACTCAAAACTGCTTTTCAAAGAAGCACCGAATGTAAGTGTAACGTATTGCTGGAAGCAGTCTTCCAAGCTTTGATTAGTGGTCACCAAAAAAACATAAATCACGTTTATTTATTATTACGTAGCTGTGCCGCGAGGGCGTTCTCGTCGACAGCGGTGGAGCATGCGGCACGTTTGCATTGCATGCATCATCGTTCGCTCAGATTGCCAGTATGTCTATCACCATTATTCCATAATTATTACCTACATTTTTAATTGGTTTATCTGTTACACGTTATGTAATGAAACACAAGGATTAAAAATAATATTGAATACATCAAAATTCTTCCAAATGGTGATGACTATGCAATCAAAATTTAGTTGTTTTATTTATTTAATTGACATCGTAAAAATTGAAGAAATATAAATTTAATAATTTTACAATGAAGAAAAAAAACAGAATACAATTTTATATTAAAAGCGGTAGAACAAAAAAAAAATGCACGGCTGTATTTCAAGGATTTGTATAAAAAAGGATTGATTGTAATTTCATTATTCTTAGCGGCCCGAACTCAACACAATTTATTTTTATTCAGACCGCTAGAGTAAAAAGATTGTGCATGCCTGCAATATACATATACAAAAAAGGAAAGTTGACGGAAGTTTCTAAGCAAGTTTTCGCAATGTAACTTTCGTTACGGTATTTCACCAGCAATCGATATACTCGGTTTTGGCGGAATATATTATTTCCAAAAATGAAGAGTCAAAAAAATCGTTCAGTTAAAAAAAACACTCTTGAATCCTTTTAGTAATTTAAAATACATTGGTAAATTGATATCTTTCATACATTTATGTGAACAGTTTTAATAACAGGAAAATGAATTTGTAAGAGTTTGTTTATAATCATAAGCAAGGCAAAGCGAGCATGTGACAAAGTTGTCGGAGAAAGGTTATTGTCTTGACCTATGAATGTACCATACGTCCTTCCATCTCTGCGCAGTATCCGCAATTATTTTGCCGTCACGTTTTTTCTAGCATTAATTCCATGGTCAGAGAATCATGAGAAAATATTGCAAACCATGCAGTTAACATATAAATATAGCAGTATAATAATTTATTTAGATTATATGGGCCCATTACAGATAAAGTGAGCCAAGTGGTATTTTATATAATTTTTTTTTTAGATGTTTTGTAATATTCTATACACCTTAAAGTATAGTAAAATTCAAGTAACCTCAGTTAATACACATTGCAATAGTGTTAAATCCGTAAATTAAAAAGTGCAATCCAAATCTACATCACATCACAAGATTGTTTTGTGTACCGAATTGTTTCCAATCGATAGATTAATCAGATTATTGAGAAAATAATTCATATTAGTAATTAATGACGGCTATCAAAACAGATTAAAAATAGTATTCAGACATTTATTATGCTTAGCAGTGCTTTTATTTGATAAAAAAAGGTGCCGGGACTCACTTCTTGTCAAGGATTTTACTTAAGATATATTTTATATTATGTCTGTTCCCAATGTGGAGCATATAGGTTACTGCTGGGAGTATTTTATTAGACGTTTTTCTCAACCTTTCCTTTTTCGATTTTTTCAGCCAAAATATGTAATTTTCTTTCGAACGCATTGATTGAAAGATTGATGTTTATTTACTCATTTATGAGCAGTTCAATATAATACAAATTAAGTATCTACATATATACTTAGTTTGTAATATATTGACCGTTAATCAATCGACCAAACGACTTTTATGATTCAGTGATGAAGAAGAATAATCACAAAGACATTATATTTATTTTTAAATAAAATACATCCAATTTTAATACAAGGATTTAATAGCTATTAGGTATAGTCAAAAGAAATGTCATTTTTTTTTATTTAGAGATTTTTTTTTTAACAAAAGCTGTACAATATTAATCAATTTAAAAAAAAAACCGTTATTATTTATAATCCCCTTCTCGTAGTGAATTGCACCTTCAAACTATCATCTTTTCAAATCTTTGGAACATTCGCTTCAGGATAAAAAAAATTACTTAAAATCATTTGGACTCTTATTTTAATGAAAAACCGACCGAATTTTACGAAAGAGGCATTAAAAAGCTACCTGATCTGTGGAGGGGGATTATAAATAATAACAAAAATTATTTAATTAATTAATATTGTACAGCTTTTGTTAAAATACTTTTTTCTCCAAATAAAAAAAAAAATGACATTTCTTTTGACTTTACCGATTATAACTATATAATTCCAAAACTTGAACTGCTCCAGGTGTAAGGCTCTCAAAAACAAATACATTCTGACAACATTCAATTATTGTGGTACAAGGACACCCCCGATCTTTGATACCTCACTCCCCTCCGCGGCGCTTGCAACCCTCGGGTAATTCGTGACGAGACCGCTGCTATCTTATGTCGCCCTGTTTCTTTGGTCAACGCCTACGTTTCTTATGACCGCCAAGAGCTTTATCGGAGCTTCGAGATCTTTAAAAATACATACGTGCATTTGTTTAATGAATATTTAAATTCGATAATATCATAATTGTCTCGATATTAAAAGTGTCGAGAATTATCGTGAGCCTCAGTTCTACAATAATAATAAAAGACAGGACAAAGTGATTAGTTCCTTAATTATGATGATTATTCTTTCACTGAAGCTTAACAAATAATTTATACTCGGAAGAAATCTTTTTTGAACTATAAGTCTTTGAATCCACCGATAAGTTGACAACTTAATAAAGAGTTGTTAAACAATATTAAAACCACTCTGCATAAAAAATAATATGGATTTCTTTTAAGGTGTTTACTGTCAATACTTGATGAAATGGCATTATAATAAAAATAATAAAACATTTTCAGTACTTTTTCCACATAAAATTTATTGGATCAGGACCGGTTTCGCTCATTGTGAGCATTGTCAACTGATAAGAAATACAATGAAACAGTGATATTTATACAAAAGTTAAGTAAGAAAAACAAGGTATGACAAACAATTGGTATTACAACTAAGCAAATAAATTGAAGAAAAATACAAGAAAAATAAACTATAAATAAAAAGTTGAAGACCTCTTAGCAATGCAAACTATTACATCAAAAAGTCACTCGAGGAGAAGATACATCTCAACGACTAAAATCCAAAATACCAAATTTAAATTTAAGATTGACCTTGCCAGGGTTTAAGCCTAGACTCTTCTGGTCACTGGGTTAATGCTTTTGCCAACATACCACAGATCCAAACGATTTTTATATACTTGAATGCAAATAATAATAAAATTAATATTTAATCAGTGGTTTTTTCCCATGTTTGTATTGATGTGTTTCACTTTTAGAGATTTTTCAGAACTACATAAGTTTAGACCTACAAGATTTGAACTGTAATGCCAATGTAAACCTTTTCATAACAAATAAAAAAAAATGCATTTGTTCAAGTTTTTGAAGAGAGAAAACACAATTTGGACCCTTTTACGTAAACGTGTTGCAGCTGCTGTAGGCGATTTCCTTTTTTAAAAAAGATAGTTTCTCGAAAAAAAACACTATTGAAATAATTTAAGATTTCGACTGAAGGTGCTTGGTGGAATTTCAATATTAAATTTGAATCGTTCAAATTATGTACACTCCCACAGATTTTGTCACTAACGACAAATTATATCAATATTGCTAGTACAGCAAGATTGGCTGAACTCTATAGTAAATTTGTGTTAAAGTTTCGTGTTGTTAGTCAAAATTTGTGGTTCAATATTAACACGAAACATTCATTTACTAAGCGTCAGTTCAAGTTCATCCGTGCACTTGAACGCCTGAAGATGCCGAAAGGCGAAGCCCGGGTCGTTAGTGACAAAATATGTGGGAGTGTACATAATTTGAACGATTCAAATTTAATATTGAAATACTTCCATTAGAAAGCCATATGCTCCACATAAGGACTGAATATGGATTAGAAAAAAAAATACAAGAAATTTGCATTTAATTGTACAAGGATAATCGAATATTGTTAGATTTTGAGAGTTCTTACGATAGTGTGATTTCGGAACAGCTATTAACAATCTGATAATCATCGCAGAAATATATACATTACTATTTTTTACTATATATTAGAGTAAAATAAATTATTCACTCTATTGTTAACGATTTCGCGAATATTTTTTTCTCATTTTACACCGGATATAATAAATAAATAAATATGTTTTTATTATTGTAATATGCTACTTCATGTTGACGTGATCTGATACTTTGGTCAATCGCTGTATATAGTGCGTGCCGGCTCCAGGCGCGTGCGCACCGAATTCAAATTGAACAAAAAAATGAAACCACAATTTACCCTTTCCACAAGGCGGTTCACGTCCTGCCAGACTGACAATTTCATAAATTACCTTTGCTCGTGATCCATTTATGGTTACTGTTTCATGTTTGTAGGTCCTGTTTTTATTTGTCTGAACAAATAAGACTTTTATGATTAAGCCAAATGACTCAAATTGTTACATTACTTTTGCAATCATAAATGCAACCAAGGAGATACTAACAATGTAATCGCGTGTATATTGTTTCATGTTATAATATGAATCAGAAAATACGTGTGTCTGTCACATATACTCCTGCCAAACGTTGAACAGTAACGATGTCACATTTACACGTATCATTCTGGCTGTAATTTAGACATCAACTTTTAACATGACTATTAATTGATGGAATTTATATTGTAAATGTTTTTTTTTAATCCATGTCCGCTCCAAATGTGTAGCATATGGCCTCCTAATGGAGGTATCTCAACAGAAGATATTTCTACGAGAACTGTTTGTTACTCAATCCCTCAACTTCACTTTTTTCAAAGTGAGCAGTAGGGAAAGAAGGCTATGGCTAGAACAGGAATAGTGGTTGGCTAATCGCTATTGCTACACCCAGTTATTAAAGGATCAAAAGGACGGGGGGAGAGGAAAATTATGTGAATTGACATCACAAGCACCCAGTCTTCGATAAAAACTTTGAATTGAATAATTCTCAAATTCAATGTGATCTGACTGGGAATCGAACCCAGACCTTGCGTGATCGGTAGAACAAGCTCTAACCAACTGGACCACAGCAGGCGATAAATTGTAAATGTTATTGAAGATAAATTTCACGGTTATATGTTCAATAATCAACTTTCAACTCTTGACATTAGATGGTACCATAATACCGCAGAAGTAAACATGTTCAAAAAATAAAATATACATTTGTACTTATTCCACTTTTACTCAAAAAATGAGGACAGGTATTTTTTTTATTTTCGTAATTATATTTTAGAGGTAACATTTCAATTTGAGTCAATTTTGTGTCACTTAGTCATATTTTGTACTGTAATTTGTAAATTCTTTTCAATACCAATGTTTTAAGATTTCGACTGAAGGTGCTTGGTGGAATTTCAATATTAAATTTGAATCGTTCAAACTATGTACATTCTCACAGAATTTGTCACTAACGACCCGGGTTTCGACTTTCGGCATCTTCAGGCGTTCAAGTGCACGGATGAACTTGAACTGACTCATTCATTTACTAAGCGTCAGTTCAAGTTAATCCGTGCACTTGAACGCCTGAAGATGCCGAAAGGCGAAACCCGGGTCGTTAGTGACAAAATCTGTGAGAATGTACATACATAGTTTGAACGATTCAAATTTAATACCAATATTGTTTATTGCACGTTTTGTTTTGTATAAATAATACTGTAAAATAATATTTTCTTATCAGTTGATAATGCTTGTCATAAGCAAATTTGTCTTGGTCTTTTTAAATAACAATTGAAGTAGTACAAAAAAATATTGTTTTTTTTTTAATATAACACCTTTTCAAATTTGAATCGTTCAAATTATGTACACTCCCACAGATTTTGTCACTAACGACCCGGGTTTCGCCTTTCGGCATCTTCAGGCGTTCAAGTGCACGGATGAACTTGAACTGACGCTTAGTAAATGAATGTTTCGTGTTTATATAATAATTAAATGTATCACTGAGTCTAAAATTATATAATACCTTTTCACCAAGTATTGACAGCGAACACCATAAAAGTGAGCAAACGTTTGTATTTTCGATGTCTACATTTGAAAGTTCAATACAAAACAGTGTGTAGTACACTTATCAATTATATTAATTAAACTGTCTACGTGTTTATAAGAAAAGTGTGTTTTCTCTTTCGGGAAAAAGTTAAAAAAGGCGTTGTTCATTTATGATCCCAAGCTTCTTAACCATAATTTCAGTATTTTAAATACTATTTGGATCACAAATATAATTAATTTAAATATTTTAGTTTGTTATTTTAGGTCTAATGTTTCTCGAGAGAAAGAATAGCTACTAAACAATAGCTAATACGCCATTAAACTATGAAAAAAAACGTTAACAACAATAGTTGTTTACTTCACTTAAAGCAACGCATCTTAATTGTAATTACTGTCCACGGTAAATGTTCAACGATAAACATGCAATCTATTTGTGACTCTTACGAGCATGTTGATAAATACTTTTGCATATTGCATTTATAAAACTTTTATGAACATGTTTAGTAATAATAAAAAAGCTCTTATAGGCTATTGCAATAAAACATAGGGATTGCAACAGCGGTATTAATGGAACCGGGAAAATGATATTCGTGCATTTTTTTTATTTTTAGATTAAAATAGAAAATAGTCGATATCTTATTTTGAATGCATACCAGCACATTTTTAAGTAAAAATGTTCGCATTGAATGAAAATATTTAAAATTTAAGAGAAGAGTGATAAGCTTAAAAAAATGAGTAAATAATTTCAATGACAATATTTTATTTGACATATCTACATAGTGCTTTTTAAAAAAAAAATGACGGAACACATTTCATGTCAAGCTTTTTTTCTAATTCATGTCCGTTACCAATGTGGAAAATATGACTTCCTTATGAAAGTATTTCAACAGAAGTTTTTTTACGAGAACTGTTTGTTACTCAGTTGCTCAGCTTTTCTCTTTTTTCGAAGTGAGTAAAGATAGAAGGATTGGGATAGGACAGAACTAGTAGTCAATTAATCGCTCTCGCATTGCTCCATTTATTTTAAGATTGGAAGGGTGGGAGAAAATGTGTTATATATCACAGCATTTATGCCTTCGAACAGAAACTGGTTGACTGTTCGTACTTAGACTCAAATCTGTGAGATCAATCACGCAAGCTTCGTCTTTCTCTGGCTGTCTTCTTCTACTGTTCAACGTATTTGAAGTGATTGAAAAGTGTCAAAGGTGCTACGACGAGTTGTAAAAAAAGAGAAAAAAATCAAATATTAATTTGAAACATTAAAAATACGTAGAGAAAAGTTGCTGGAACGTCGTTCCACCGCATTATATGGGAAAAAAGTACTGTCTACATGTATACTGATTTTGATTACTTGGATGACTGCCACACATGAAATATCTCGTCAAATTTTTCGTACTCAACACGCTAGAGACGAGCTACTTCGTCAATAACTAATTAAAGTAATAAGTGCAAATTATAGCCGGCGTGTTAGGTACAAGCGCACTTTTTTCTACGGCAGTCAAAAGGCTAACTCGTCTGGTATTGTGATCCCAAATAACGTGCTTAATCTTTCATTGTAATTCCAGTATTGATATTTAGAAAACCAATGAAGAAGCAAAACGACTGGAGGAGGATTGAGAATCTTGGAGGAAACATGTGTATATACTCTGGCTAGGGAGCGGATATGGTTACGAAAAAAATAATATGTGAAGTACCGGTGTTGAAATATTCGTCCGGCATTGCAATCCCTATAGTAGTGCTACCTGTAAGTGCTACATGAATAAAATACTAAGTTCAATTAAAAACTTTCGTAAGATCGCTAATTTTAAAATACTCACAAAAACAGTAGCACTCGTTAGCTACTTAACAGCAATCATACATCGGTTAACAACCATCAGGTGCCTCAAAGATACGGCCCGTGGGCATAAACTTTGAAGATCACTGTGAATCCTCAACAACTTAATCGAAAGATAGAGAAGACAACGAATGCGAGCTTTTTTCTGGGCTGCCCAGTGAGCTTTATATCGATTCTATAACCCCCTCTTTAAAAGGGAAAAATCCCAATCTAATTGATTGCAGCTCATTAGTATCATTATTTGTTTGCTTTATTTCGATTCAATCACCCCCCTCTTTGCTTTCTTTAAAAGAAAAAAAAAACCCAAACTCCATTTTGTAATTTCATAATTTAAAAATTTTAGAATCAATCTTGCTTCATTACTTAAGCAAAATTTGCGATAGTAAGTCTGAAGATGCCTCTGAAAGAGGCGAAACACGTGTCACAGTTAGTTACACAATACGTGGAATAATCAAAGTTAATTTAAATTTTATATTAAAATGAACTTCCACAAAGCTACCGCCGAAACCATCGGAAGTAAAAACGTAACGTTTTTATTAGATATTGCTTACTATTTATTGTGTAAAAAAGAGATGTTATTGAAGCAGTCATCCCAGCCATTATTTAACACAATTACCTGGAATTCACAGCGACTTGTCAGTACAAGAAATAATTATTGCCAGTTCGTGCTTGTTCAATTATCCACTGCTAGCTTAGTTTCCGAGTAAGTTGCTCTCAGCTAGTTAAGTGAATTGTGTGAATGGTTTGCCATACATTATGATAAATACTAAACAACACATATCGCACACCAATTAGTTCATAACTCTAAATGTTTCAAATAGATAAAAACAAATTAATACAATAAAAGAACTGTAGTAAATGTTTTAAATGCGAAACGTATTAAAACACTTAGAAGTTAATTATATTGTTTAGATATGAAAGGTCACAATACTTTGTTGTTTTATTTTTTTGATATGCATATGATAGCTCTTTGTTATTGCTTCAGTATTTGCTCAGTTTATTTGATAAATGAAGTGATGTTTTTTTTTAATCCAAGTCTGCTCCAAATTTAAATCATATACCTTTTTAATAGAGCAATTTCAACAGAGGTTTTTCTATGACAACTTTTTGTTACTCAGATGTTCAACCTTTCTTTTTGAGAAGCGAAAAGAAATATAAGGATTGACCTAGACATGACCAACGTTCCCTCTAAGCTGCGCTCGTGTTGATTTGTTCCGGTCGCAATTATCCTCGCAGTGCATCATTTTATACTGCGCTCAATATGACATCACCCGCTTGACAGGTGAGCGATGGCAGTTGACACCTCAATCCCCGGCCCACATCGCAACAACCTGCCTCGTGTATCCGGCTGATGTATCCGGAGTCCGGAGCAATATTCCCTCTAAGCTGCGCGCGCGTGCGGCCGCGCAGTAGTTGGGAAACTCCGGGCACTCATTCCGGGTTGGCGCGCACTACAAGATAGTTGTTCAATTAATATTTGATCGGTACGCGCAGCTAACCTCTTGCCTTAGAGGGAACATTGGACGTGACTTAATTAATTTATCGCTCTTGCTACGCTCTTTTGGAATGGAAGAGTGAGAAGGTATTTTTAACAGGACTGTGGAGTTGGAGTAGAGTGAATCTTACGACTCCGACCAGTTACTAAAATTATTAGTCTACTCATCATATCGATTGGTGAAATGATGACTATGAACGATAACTCTTCAAGTAACTAGAATGATCTGATGGTATACGTATTATGTATATTTAAGTTAAATGAAAGTGAATAAAAAATCAATACGAAGTCAATTTTTAATTCAAGCCCGAAGTCGGAACAGCCTTTTTTACCCTACTCCACAGCCCTGTTTTTTAGACATCACAAACAGGCATTGCCTTTTAACAGAAACCGACAAATCGATTGAAAAAAAATACTGTTCGCGCTGTTACTCGAACCCATGCGGTCCGTCAAAGAAGCCAACGAAGTTAATTGCTGCCTCACAGATCCACCGCTTTATAGATGTATAATTATTAAGTATAAATTGTTTTTTTAAATTTTACCTTATTAAAAAAAATTATACTCAGTAATAATAAACCTTTATTCCAGGGGTTGTCTGGAGGGGCTCGGGGGGGCTCGGGCGAGCCCCTTGTTAAATTTCGGCGCGACCGGCGAGCCCCTTGTTAACATAAGTAAATCATTCGTCTTAGATCAAATCAGTACAAAACTGCAATTTCGGTCGATAGTTAAATTTTATTATAAAACCAGACTTTGTTCCCCCTTCGTTTTTTCATTCAGCGCTGTGGGCTGCCGTTCCGGACCTCACGGGTTCGAGTCCCAGCACGAAACAGCATCTTTTCGATAGATTTATCTATTTTCTGTTCGAAGGCATGGGTTTTTGTGATGTCTGAAAATTCCCCTCCACTCTTCCGATCCTTCAATTCAACTGATCGTTTAGTTAGTCACTAGTCCTGTCTTAGCCTTATCATTCTATCCTTACCACTATTTTTTTTAGAAAAGAGATGTTGAGCGACTAAGTAACAAACAATTCTTGTAGGAAACAAACTTTTGTTGAGATACCTTCATTAGGAGGCCATATGCGCGACATTGGGAGCGGACATGGATGAAAAGAAAGAATAAGATTTACCGAGCCCCTTGATAAGATATTGGCAGCCCACCGCTGCTTTATTCTCAGTAACAAACAATAAAAAGAGTATGTTTTGCGAAATCAACAGTACAAAAATTGTGATTTTGAAAAGCTTCCGTGAATCGTATCACTTATTCAATGACTACTTAATACGAGTGTGAAAATCTTCTCATGGGAGTCGTTGCTAAAAGTTGTTGATAATAATGTGAGACACGTTGATTTATTCCGCTGCGTCGAAACTGCTTATCGGCTTTTATGCACTCGGTTACTTTACATAGACAGGAGTACGCGGTTCGATTACTGAACCCTTTAGTTATCACTCTTGTGGACGTCGATTGAAAAAAATCGAAAAGGAAATCGTAAAGAAGACAGTCTTACGAAACGGTAGTCAACAATCACATTATTTATAAGATAGTAAGAGTAACTTTTATCGTGAAAAAAAGCGATGAGGTACGTGCCAGTATTTGAATTCAAAGTAATAACATGACTGATATTATTGCAATTTACAAGACTATTCATTTTTGCACATACTTTTGAAAGTTTGTTTGATTTATTTTAATCTGAATTAACTTCGATAACTACAAAATACCCAGATATTAAACGTTAAGTGTTTATATTCCATACAAAATGACATTCAGTTAGCTGATTCAAATCCCACGATCTGATTGCATCTCAATGGCTTAGCTGTTATAATAAAATGATTTTGAACTGGCCACTTTTAACAGTAAAATCATCTTTTAAAGCTGATTTTAATACGCTTGTAGTCATATTTTGAAAATTAAACATACATTTAATTGTATGTATTAATACAGTTAAACCCCAATTTACGCGAAAGTTAAGACCGTGTGATTGGGAGTCGCATAATTGGGGGAGTGAATCTCATACAAAAATAAGGGGTTAAGTTTTTGTATCGCAAAAAAATGAAAAACTGCCAAAATTAAGAATAAATGAAAAAAAATATGGATGAAATATTTAGTTACTAGTTAGCAAAATGCATAGCGCTCGCTAAGGTTTGACTGCATGCACCACACCGACAGCCGCCCGGCTGTGTGTACAGCAGCAACGACAATGGAATGCGACGCACAATTGGGGGATTTGCTGTGAATATTTCTTCTCAGCGCGTAATTCGAGGTAGCGTAATTGAGGGTTCCACTGTATTCCTTATCCGATCGACATAACATGGCCGAATTTGATACTAAATGTTTATTATATATAATATGGTCGTGAAAGCTTATCAAATATACTGTTTAAAACCTTACGTTCTTACATACATTCTAAAATAACAAATAATAATGACAAGAACATTTGAAGGGTCGTAAAGTGATTATATTCAGTAATGAGACCCTTAATTCGGTGTCATAAATAAAAATTATGTAAAGTTATTTGCATTTTTTTTTCTGTTATACATATATCATATTTTTATGGACAATAAAAAATAATGGCCTACCATAAATACACGAAAGATAATCTTTTAAAAATTATATACAATATTCTTAAATAATACATTAAAATAAGTTCAATAAAATAGAATGCGGTCATTTTTTAAGCCACACAGTGACATTTAGTGGGTAAACAAAGTAGCAGCACATGCGAGCGTATCTGGGTAGAAATATTTTAAACAGTTTCTTTAAGAAATTTAATTGGATTTACGATCGTCTGGTTGGGAGCCAATTGCCTTTATCGATTATGGTGAAATGTTTATTTTTCTTAAATAACCTCAATACAAAACAAAGAAAAATGACATATTTAAGATAGAATACGTACACACAATATAATTTTATTGTGCTAAAGACATTAGAAAAAATGAAATAAAACAATTGTTATTGTCATGCCACTGTATGACTTTATTTCATTAACATTGAATAAGATTGACAAAATCATAAATTTAAAACTTTTACAATGAAGAAAACAGATTTATTTTTTAGTCAAGGCAAGGAAGTCAACTGAGTAAGCTCCGACGAACTCTACTTAAATACTTGTTAAATTTTACTACGGATGGCGAGCCTCTTGTTAATTTAAGAGAAAACAATATTATCAGATCAAATTAGTACATAACTACAATTTCTGACTTATATATTATCCACGATAGCTTCAGTTTACGAAGTAGTACACTTGTACCTATCTACATCGATAAGTTTACAGTAAATTGCAAATGTTTACATAAAAATGAGTGTATTTAGTAACGATCGATTGATTATAATTGCATAAGATGTGATAAAAAAAAATCACTCCTTCCCCAGAACACCGAGAATTGCTTTTAGATTAAGCGAGCCCCTTGTTAACGTATTGGCAGCCCAACGCTGCTTTAATACATAAAAAATAGCATTCGACGGAACTTACCCACGTCCACGTGGAATATGTCAATACTCAACATCCGAAGCAATATTATTTAACACCGTAAAATCTCTCCTCAGGCTGGTTGAACAAACAATTCATGTCCACGATTTCTCAAAAAATAATCAGAAACATTTAGCTTAATATTCTCAAGAATGGTGAAATTCTCATTTTGGCCTCGTATGAACCGAAATAAATATATGTCAAAATAATAAATTAAATATATTTTATCTGCGTCTCCTCACAATGTAGAGTACGTGACTTCTTTATGAAGGTATCTCAGCAGAAGTTTATCTACGAGAACTGCAAATTAATCAGTTGCTCAACTTCTCTTTTTTTCAATGGAATACAAAACATAGGAACAAAACTAATGGTAATGTAGCTGCTCTCGCTTCGTTCTGTTATTTTATAGTCGAATTGGTGATGAAGGGAATTTTTACGTAATACAGTAATGAGACCTTTAATTAATTAGCTGTCATAAATAAAAAATATGTAAAGATTGTTTTTTGATCGTTAGAAATGAGAAGCAAACATTCAAAAAGTGATTTGTCTTACAAATATAGAGCTTGGGAAAT
>CM062835.1:16010204-16033545 GCA_031772345.1 Himalopsyche anomala
CAAGTAACTAGAATGATCTGATGGTATACGTATTATGTATATTTAAGTTAAATGAAAGTGAATAAAAAATCAATACGAAGTCAATTTTTAATTCAAGCCCGAAGTCGGAACAGCCTTTTTTACCCTACTCCACAGCCCTGTTTTTTAGACATCACAAACAGGCATTGCCTTTTAACAGAAAACGACAAATCGATTGGAAAAAAAATACTGTTCGCGCTGGTACTCGAACCCGTGCGGTCCGTCAAAGAAGCCAACGAAGTTAATTGCTGCCTCACAGATCCACCGCTTTATAGATGTATAATTATTAAGTATAAATTGTTTTTTTAAATTTTACCTTATTAAAAAAAATTATACTCAGTAATAATAAACCTTTATTCCAGGGGTTGTCTGGAGGGGCTCGGGGGGGCTCGGGCGAGCCCCTTGTTAAATTTCGGCGCGACCGGCGAGCCCCTTGTTAAGATAAGAAAATCATTCGTCTTAGATCAAATCAGTACCAAAATGCAATTTCAGTCGATAGTTAAATTTTATTATAAAACAAGACTTAGTTCCCCCTTCGTTTTTTTATTCAGAGCTGTGGGCTGCTGTGCCGGACCTCACGGGTTCGAGTCCCAGCACGAAACAGCATCTTTTCGATAGATTTATCTATTTTCTGTTCGAAGGCATGGGTTTTTGTGATGTCTGAAAATTCTTCTCCACTCTTCCGATCCTTCAATTCAACTGATCGTTATGTGAGCGATTAGTTAGTCACTAGTCCTGTCTTAGCCTTATCATTCTATCCTTACCACTATTTTTTTTAGAAAAGAGATGTTGAGCGACTAAGTAACAAACAATTCTTGCAGGAAACAAACTTTTGTTGAGATACCTTCATTAGGAGGCCATATGCGCGACATTGGGAGCGGACATGGATGAAAAAAAAAAGAATAAGATTTACCGAGCCCCTTGTTAAGATATTGGCAGCTCACCGCTGCTTTATTCTCAATAACAAACAATAAAAAGAGTATGTTTTGCGAAATCAACAGTACAAAAATTGTGATTTTGAAAAGCTTCCGTGAATCGTATCACTTATTCAATGACTACTTAATACGAGTGTGAAAATCTTCTCATGGGAGTCGTTGCTAAAAGTTGTTGATAATAATGTGAGACACGTTGATTTATTCCGCTGCGTCGAAACTGCTTATCGGCTTTTATGCACTCGGTTACTTTACATAGACAGGAGTACGCGGTTCGATTACTGAACCCTTTAGTTATCACTCTTGTGGACGACGATTGAAAAAAATCGAAAAGGAAATCGTAAAGAAGACAGTCTTACGAAACGGTAGTCAACAATCACATTATTTATAAGATAGTAAGAGTAACTTTTATCGTGAAAAAAAGCGATGAGGTACGTGCCAGTATTTGAATTCAAAGTAATAACATGACTGACTTTATTGCAATTTGCAAGATTATTCATTTTTGCACATACTTCAAACAGAGCGGAGATAGCGGAAAGTTTGTTTGACTTATTTTAATCTGAATTAACTTCGATAACTACAAAATACCCAGATATTAAACGTTAAGTGTTTAAATTCCATACAAAATGACATTCAGTTAGCTGATTCAAATCCCACGATCTGATTGCATCTCAATGGCTTCATAGCTGTTATAAAGAGATGATTTTGAACTGACCACTTTTAACAGTAAAATCATCTTTTAAAACTGATTTTAAAACGCTTGTAGTCATATTTCGAAACATAAACATACATTTATTTGTATGTATTAATACAGTTAAACCCCAATTTACGCGAAAGTTAAGACCGTGTGATTGGGAGTCGCATAATTGGGGGAGTGAATCTCATACAAAAATTAGGTGTTATGTGTTTTTCGGGAAAAATACAAAACTGCCAAAATTAAGAAAAATGAAAAAAAATATGGATGAAATATTTAGTTACTAGTTGGTAAAATGCATAGCGCTCGCTAAGGTTTGACTGCATGCACCACACCGACAGCCACCCGGCTGTGTGTACAGCAGCAACGACAATGGAATGTGACTGCGCAATCGGAGGATTTGCTGTGAATATTTCTTCTCAGCGCGTAATTCGAGGTAGCGTAATTGAGGGTTCCACTGTATTCCTTATCCGATCGACATAACATGGCCGTATTTGATACTGAATGTTCATTATATATAATATGGTCGTGAAAGCTTATCAAATATACTGTTTAAAACCTTACGTTCTTACATACATTCTAAAATAACAAATAATAATGACAAGAACATTTGAAGGGTCGTAAAGTGATTATATTCAGTAATGAGACCCTTAATTCGGTGTCATAAATAAAAATTATGTAAAGTTATTTGTATTTTTTTTTCTGTTATACATATATCATATTTTTATGGACAATAAAAAATAATGGCCTAGCATAAATACACGAAAGATAATCTTTTTAAAATTACATACAATATTCTTAAATAATACATTAAAATAAGTTCAATAAAATAGAATGCGGTCATTTTTTAAGCCACACAGTGACATTTAGTGGGTAAACAAAGTAGTAGCACATGCGAGCGTATCTGGGGAGAGATATTTTAAACAGTTTCTTTAAGAAATTTAATTGGATTTACGATCGTCTGGTTGGGAGCCAATTGCCTTTATCGATTATGGTGAAATGTTTATTTTTCTTAAATAACCTCAATACAAAACAAAGAAAAATGACATATTTAAGATAGAATACGTACACACAATATCATTTTATTGTGCTAAAGACATTAGAAAAAATGAAATAAAACAATTGTTACTGTCATGCCACTGTATGACTTTATTTACATAACATTGAATAAGATTGACAAAATTATAAATTTAAAACTTTTACAATGAAGAAAACAGATTTATTTTTTAGTCAAGGCAAGGAAGTCAACTGAGTAAGCTCCGACGAACTCTACTTAAATACTTGTTAAATTTTACTACGGATGGCGAGCCTCTTGTTAATTTAAGAGAAAACAATATTATCAGATCAAATTAGTACATAACTACAATTTCTGACTTATATATTATCCACGATAGCTTCAGTTTACGAAGTAGTACACTTGTACCTATCTACATCGATAAGTTTACAGTAAATTGCAAATTTTTACATAAAATTAGTGTATTTAGTAACGATCGATTGATTATAATTGCATAAGATGTGATAAAAAAAATCACTCCTTCCCCAGAACACCGAGAATTGCTTTTAGATTAAGCGAGCCCCTTGTTAACGTATTGGCAGCCCAACGCTGCTTTATTACATAAAAAATAGCATTCGACGGATTTCACCCACGTCCACGTGGAATATGTCAATACTCAACATCAACAATATTATTTAACACCGTAAAATCTCTCCTCAGGCTGGTTGAACAAACAATTCATGTCCACGATTTCTCAAAAATTAATCAGGAACATTTAGCTTCATATTCTCAAGAATGGTGAAATTCTCATTTTGGCCTCGTATGAACCGAAATAAATATATGTCAAAATAATAAATTAAATATATTTTATCTGCGTCTCCTCACAATGTAGAGTACGTGACTTCTTTATGAAGGTATCTCAGCAGAAGTTTATCTACGAGAACTGCAAATTAATCAGTTGCTCAACTTCTCTTTTTTTCAATGGAATACAAAACATAGGAACAAAACTAATGGTAATGTAGCTGCTCTCGCTTCGTTCTGTTATTTTATAGTCGAATTGGTGATGAAGGGAATTTTTACGTAATACAGTAATGAGACCTTTAATTAATTAGCTGTCATAAATAAAAAATATGTAAAGATTGTTTTTTGATCGTTAGAAATGAGAAGCAAACATTCAAAAAGTGATTTGTCTTACAAATATAGAGCTTGGGAAATGATGATTTAATTTTTATAGGAAAAAACCGTTTTTGAACACTAATTGTGATTTTTATTTATAGATTTCATTGTAGATTATCAGAACTTGGACTTTTGAATGATTGTTCGTCATTAATAAGGAAAAGTTACATGCAATTTTTTTTTCTGATATACATATATCAAATTGTTATGGACAATAAAAAATAATGGCTTACCATAAATACACGAAAAATAATCTTTTAAAAATTATATGCATTATTAGGTATTTATATCCATGCCTTTAAACAGATGTCGATAAATCGATTGAAGAAATTCCGTTCGTACTGTTGGGTCATGAACCAATGAGATCCTTCACGGAAGCCAACAACGTTAACCACTGCACCACTGACCAGGGCATCCAATCCCGGGATCCCGTTCAATTTTCTGATCCCGAAATCCCGGGGTTGACATGGTCGTGATTTCGGGATTGAGAAATTTTGAGGAATTCCCGAAAATTGACACAAAATTGGCAAATTGTGGATTTAAAATTCGCCGGTGAGCTAAAAAAAAAAAACGAAAAAGTATACCAAATCGGGAATTTAAAATTCCTCGGTGAGCTAAAAAAACGAGCTTCTGTGACAATCTGGAGAAAAGTTATACCAAATTGAGGATTTCAAATTCTTCGGTGAGCTAAAAAAAACGAGGTTTGGAGATAATCTGAGGAAAAAGTATAGGGAATTGAGGATTTCGAATTACTCGGTGAGCTAATCCCAATCCCGGGATTGGAAAAAGGCTCCGGGATTGGATACCCTACCACTGACAAGGAGCTTTTGAATAATAATCAATTTAAATTAAACAATTCTGTCTCTGATACAAAACGACTAATTTAAAGTTCTAAAGTTTTCACCGCCAAAATAGTAAATCTCCGCTGTTAATTCAAAATTATTCGGTATCAATGCCAGAACTGTCTAATGGAATGAATCAATAATTTATTTTGCGCGGGGAAAATGAGTCAGCTTCGAGAAGAGGTAAGGCGTAATATTTTTCTCAATCAACGCAGTTCCCACGAAAGAGTTAACTCATTGATGCCTTCGTCACGAATCCCCTTCTCTGCGTATCTTTGTAGAGTCGACCATAAATCTAAAGATATGGTTTGTCAGAAATCAATCAGGCGAGAGCCAAACAAGTCGGTTAGTTATATGACGTGAAATCAGCGATGGGCTGCCAATATGTCAACAAGGGGCTCGCTTAATCTCAAAGCAATTCTCGGTGTTTTGGGGAAGGAGTGAATTTTTTTATCATTCCTATGCAATTATATGCAATACTTAAATAATCAATCGATTAATACTTAATACACCTATATTATGTAACAATATGCAATGTAGATGACTATGCATACTGAAGCTGTCGTAGATAATATATAAGTCAGAAATTGGAGTTATGTACTAATTTGATCTGAGAATTTTGTTCTTTCTAAAATTAACAAGGGGCTCGCTCGAGCCCCTCTGAGCCCCCTCCAGCCCACCACTGCGTGAAATAACAACCAGATTGGTGAATTCATTCCAAAGCAGTTGGTTTACAAACTGTCAATGTAAAAACTTTCCGTTAAGATAACCCTCTAGAGTGGATATTAAGTAGAACGTCCAGTGGTATGCTGTAGGGGGTTCGCGCGATCCCCTTGTTAAATAGTTCTTAGGCCGGCGAGCCCATTGTTAAATTATTAAAAACAATATTCTCAGATCAGACTAGTAATGTACATGATGGTATTCCTGATGTACATTTTTAGCTATTGATATTGATTAAATTACGATATATTGCGTACTGTTACAAAATATATGTTTATTTATCTAATTAAAATTCAATAGCTTTAATAATGATTGCGTATAATTGGATGAGTAATAAAAAAATTCACACCTTCCCCAGAACATCACGAATAGCTATAAGATTAAGCGAACCCCTTGTTAACTTTTTGGCAGCCCACCGCTGAGAACGTCTAAAGCAGCCATACTCAACTTCCGGCCCATTCAACGTTTATGTGCGGCCCAAAACAATGCTGACCAAATGCTTTTTCAAACATTCGGTATTGTTTTTCAAAACATAACGATAATTGGATAAATAAATAAATTGTACTCGGCGTTTTTTTTATGTCCCTGTACAAGGCATTTTTTTAAAACTGTACAGTTGTCCGTGAGTATGTTTTTTTATATATGTATACATATGTATATAATATATAAAGCAAATTTAAATATATATATATATATTGAAATCACTATATTTTTGAGGCCCATGGGATTCGGAGGCCCCAAGCGGCGCCCTCATTTGCTTATAGGGTAGTCCGCCACTGCCACTGGGCCTTCAGAAATGACAAGGTCTTAAGACAATTAATCGAAACAGAATCGGTATATTTTTTTATCAATTGGCTAACAACCAATTCTGTTAAGGTCACCCCTTTTAACTTATGAAATAAGACACCCACACTGCGTAATATAATATAAGTGAAAACACTATATACATATAAAAAGTTTTGTATATGAATAGCTTCAAGTAGATGGAAAATGAATCCCAGCGGATCAAACCCTTCGGAATTGTATGTCGATAATTTGTAATGTCGTCACTATTATTGGTAACAGTCCCACGACCGGCGAGGAGGACGTTAATAAGGATTAATGCTTAGAGCGTGACCCCGGGTAGTGTTGCCAGATAATAATAAATGATACGGGAATAATAAGCGAGATTAAAACGTTCGATAGTCGTGTCGGAATAACATATTTGTATACTGGTGAATATTCGGGTGGGCACGGAAATTTTTTAAAACTGGCAACATTAGTTGTAAATTAATAATTGAAAACTAGGCTTCAGCATAGTCAGTATCCTTCTGTTTTTAGTTCTAAGTGGCGCAATTATTTTATCGCTTCTATACGAATCGCAGTCCAATTAATTTTATTAGATTCTCTTTGAATCATTTGATTTCTCTCTTACAACACAGTGTAAAAGTAAGATAAAAATGAATTGCTGCTCAATTTTAATTAGGTTCTTTGCAGTCGTATGTTTTCTTTCATTTTTTTAATCCATGTCTGCTCCCAATGTGGAGCATATGCCCTACTAATGGAGGTATATTAACATATTTTTTTCTAAAAGAACTGTTTGTTTACTCGTTACATATTCTATGACATGTCTATTTTAGACAAATTTAAGTAAAAATAAAAAAAATAGAAGTAAAATATTCTTAATAATTTTCTTTACGTCTCACTTAATTATAAGTAATCATTGTTGAATTGATTTTTTTACACCCTCGTGTCATATACAATCGACCCTTTAAGTTTAAGCTTAACCCTAAAAGTTTTAAATTTATAATTTGTCAACCTTGTGCAATGTTAATTAAATAAATAAAATAAATAAATATATTCCCCCTTTTGTATTTTTACCTAACGAAACTAAAAAGACCATGCGAAGGGGGTCTTAGTTAAATGACTATAGCTAATTACTATCTAATTTAAGTACTTACATGATGACAAGGCTTAAATTAATTCTAAACTAGTTTTTATAGACCTGTATTATAATTATAAGTTTACCAATCTAACTGATTCACGTAAAATATTGTGCTACGGTTTATAAACGATATAATAGAAATATTATTTATGAGACGTTTTATATGTAGAAGAAAATTAAAAAGGCGTACACTACGTGTCAAGATAATTAAATATATATTTTTACAACGCGCGTCTCTCGCGTGGGGTCTACCAATACGGATACAGAATTAATGTATCGAATAAAAGAGTTTTCAATTATAACAATAAGGAATAATGAATCGTAGAGATGTATAAAAGTTTATATAAATACTTAAGATTGAGATTACAAAACCTGGCTTGTAAATCAAAATCTGTATTTTGATATTTCATTTAAAATACCGTCATTAAGAATTATTTCATAGTCAAAAATGAGTGATTTTCACAAAAAAAACTTACGGTTTCTCAAAATAGCAGGGGTGGGCTGAAGGGGCTCGGAGGGGCTCGCGCGATCCCCTTGTTAGATTTTACCACGGTCGGCGAGCCCCTTGTTAAATGAATATAAAACAATATTATCAGATCAAATTAATACATAAATGCAATTTCCGATATATACTATCTACGACAGCTTCCAGTATACACAGTAGTACATTTTTAGTCATTTACATTGATTAGTTTATGGTAAACTGCATATTGTTGCATGTTTTAAGTGTATTAAGTAACAATCGTTTGCTAATTTAAAATTATTGCATATAATTGCACATGACTGATAAATTACCTTGATATTAAGCGAGCCCCTTGTTAACGTATTGGCAGCCCACCGCTGCAAAATAGTATTATATTACTGAATGGCTTATCAATTTTAGAACCTGTAAAATATGTTTTTACAAATCTAGTAAATTTGAAATATTTTAATTCATTGCGAGCAATTTTATTAAAAGTTGTGATGGTTTTTAAGCATTTAATTATAGCTTATTTTCGGTGGGCGGTATTCAATTTAAGATTTATTTTTTTGTTCTCTCAATGTGAGGCATATTCCTCCCAACGGAGGTACTCAGTCGCTAAACCCTTCTTTTTCGAAATGAGTAACAGAGGTGGAAATTATAGGGTAGTTGGCTTATCACTTGCTGCACCCCGTTATTTAAGGATATGAATGGTGGTGGGGAATTTTTAGACATCGCAAATATCCATGCCTTGGAACAGAAATCGATTAATCTGTTATGTCCCTCGAAGCAGCTGGATACAAGGTTCTTACTTATCGTTGGGTCAGTACTCTCGAAGAACTAACGCACGTATTTTGATAGTTTGATGTCAATGACTTCTTTGGCCATGTTCGCTCCCTATGTGGAGCATATATGCACCTCCATGTTTCCCTGTCTTCCGCCAATTGCTTTGCTTCCTCCCATGACATGCCAGCATCCCTCAGTTCCGCCGAGTACATCCTATGGATAGTACCCGACGGACGTCCGGGAAGCCGGAATCCCACCGGTCGAAAGAAGAGGCAGGCAAGATTGAGGCTTTCCGGAGACATCCGCAGCACGTGACCCAGCCAGTTCCAACGTCTCTCCATAACCACTGACGTGACGGGACGCTGTCTTGTACGCTCCCTTATCTCTGAATTCCTCGCAAAAAGGAATTCTATGACTACCTTACGTGAATAGATTTGTGATGAATCTATAGTGTTTCTTGGCAAAGCATATCAATGACTGGATGATGATTGAATTAAATACTTTTAATTGGATGAAATCAAAATTATTTATTTTAAGTACAATAATTTGACAATGTATCTTCTTATATTATGGTACAGAGATAACAGACAATGGTTTCGAGCTCGGTGTCCTTTCTTATACATTTTAGTTAAGAACAGTGGAGGGGGCACACGGCTTCGATTAATACATCGTATCTGTTTGTTTACGCTTTGGTCAGATACAGTGCCGGTGCTAGGTTATTTGGCGCCCTAGGCAATGGTTATTGGCGCGCCCCCTTTTTAACAAATCGTCCCATTTTTATTCGAAATAATAAAAAAAAACAATTCGGGATAATTACAAATATGTTTTTTTTATAAATCCATGTCCGCTCCCAATGTGGATCATATAGCTTCTTAATGGAAGTATTTCAAATTAAGTTTTTCTACGTGAACTGTTCGTTACTCAATCGCTCAACTTCTCTTTTTCGAATCATATACAATACAGTATATAATTACAACGAACAAACATCAAAACAAAATATCATGTACTATTATGTATTATTATTAAAGTACATCAAAATAAATTTAATACTCCATTTATGCGCCCTAGGCGGTTGCCTATTTCGCCTGTATGGTGGCGCCGGCCCTGGTTAGATAAGTAGGTGACTATGAAACGGGTCGCGCGGCTTGTGATATGGCTTACGTCAAAACACTTAAATTTTGAAATATCGACTAGTTTTTAGGGTTTGGCCTTTAACTTGAGATGCAGTCGTAAATTGCATATTTGTTTATTTTAGTTTTATTTATGCATTCGAATAATATATCTTAAGTAATTCAAACTGAATGTTTATCAATATTATTTATGTTAAGTGCTTGATTTTCAAGTGTAAAAGGTTATCTTAATTTTATCGATACACTTGAAACAGTTATAAGGGATGCAAGTTTATCTTACTATTATTTATGAAGACTGTATGTGTGGGAAAGTTGCACAACAAATCGATTTAAAAAATGCTGTTCGTACTAGGATTCGACCCCGAGAGGTCCAGCACGGCTACTGAGAAATAACATTTTACAGTGCTCTTTTTTGAAGAAAAAAAGGTGACGGAACTCACTTTTTTCAAACATTTTCTATAATCCATGTCCGTTCCCAATGTCGAGAATATGGTTTTCTAATGAAAGTATTTCAACAGAAGTTTTTTTACGAGAACTGTTTGTTACTTAGTTGCTCAACCTCTTTCTTTTTTTGAAGAGAGTAATGATATAAAGACAGGCCTAAAGGATAACTAGTGGTAAATTAATCACTCTTGCTGTGCTTCATTTATTTTAGGATTGGAAAGGTGGGAGGATTTTTATTTTGATATCACAGACACCTAAGGCTTTGAAGAGAAATCGATTGAAGAAAATGGTGTTCGTACTAAGACTCGAATGAGTGAAATTCGTCACGGAAGCCTCGTCTTCTCCTGAGTGACCACCGATCAACGTATTTTAAAGGATTGAAAAGTGTTCAAAGATGCTACTAAAAGAGAAATACAAAAAATCGAATTTTGATTTGAAGCATTAAAAGTGAACATAAAAAAGGTGCCGGAACGCCGTTGCATCGAATTACATGAGAAAAAATCACAAGTCATTGTATTATGTAACAACAATGTTAATGATGTTTGTAATCCTAAATGATCAAAAAATTCAATGGAGTTTATTTTTATACGTAATCGTTAGATATCTTTCATTTTCTTAACATACTCGTAAACACTCAATGAAAAAACACCCAATCCATTAAAAGACCATTTCATTACATCCAGCGTAACATGCCAAAAAACACTAACTCGTCACCCACCATATCCATTAAAATTCAAAAACAATTAACATTCAAATGACAAAAGAAGTTCTAATATACATCAAAACTAAAACGTCAAAAGTATTTCAGAACGTCGAAGGTAATCTATCACTAAAATCATGTTACAATAAGTACTAGTTTTGATTAAAATTAAATAATGATGCATTGACTTTCCTTGCAAAGGGTCGTGATAAGTTCTTTGGATTCGAAGAAACTTTGTCGCGTGGGCGAAGCTTAAAGGTAGAATTTAGAATGTGATTATACAACAACTATCGTGTATCTAAACCTTCACAGTCATATGTTGAAATCGTGATGTGAATTCGGAATCAAAAAAACACACCGAACTCTAAGTAGATATGAACGGTTTGTATAGGGTGAATGCTACAATTATTAAAAACAATAACAATATCTTATTAAGTTTGTATTACATGTTATGCAGCTAAGTCAATCAATTGGATGAGATTTATGTATAAATTATAGCTATGTAATATGTAATATTTCATTGTAAAATATCCGGTTTAGTCAAACATTTTAACCCAACGATCTCTTATCTCCACAACTATGACGAGACACTGCCTGAGAATCGTTTTAGACCCAGAGCAGTTCTGCTCGACGACCCTCCATAGATCTTATGTCGTCTAAAATTACGCTCTTTGTTTAATTTTTTTGTGTACTGTATGTGTGTACGTATGTATGCGCATGTGTGTGTACATGTACGGATATAGTATGAAGGAAGCATATGGAATGTGATTTGCAAAATAATGCATATGGAGTTCCCGTGAACTTCTTATCTCTGTAGTGATCGCGCCCTTCCGTCTGCAAACGATGGTAAGGGGATGCAATTTACAATTTTTCAAAAACTTTATCGATGAAGGAGACTGGAAGAGCCTTGACGCTGGCGCGTCCTGGTAATTGAAGCTCCATAAATTTAATATCCAAAAAAAAAAGATATGAACGGTTTTTATAGGGTGAATGCTACAATTATTAAAAAAAAATAACAATATCTTATTAAGTTTATATTACATGTTATGCGTCTAAGTCAATCGATTGGATGAGAAAAATGTATAATTATAGCTGGTGCATATGTAATATTTCATTGTAAAAAATCCGGTTTAGTCAAAAAAAAATATTGAAATAATAAAGCGCTCAGTCTATGTGTATTTTTATATAATTGTTACTATCATTCCTTCACGTAACACAGATGTTTTAATGGGTCATAAAAGTGGTGAGTACTTTTTTACCTTCCACAAAATTTATAGGTGTGCGCTATAAAAAAAAACATTTAATAAACATGTTTTATTGCGTGTTCTTCTGAATACTTATCCTATTATATTTTGTAACGTGTAGTAGTGGAATTAAATAACAGACAAACTAAATGTTTTCTCTCGGCAAGCTATCAATTTTTCATAAAATTTTCAGAGGAATTTTAAGGTGTCATATTTATTCTCAACCATATTCGTGTGTCAAAAATATTCAGTCATTTAAAAATAACTGATCATTTGCCGCTCCTAGGCAACTGCCTACTTGCCTATGCCCTGCGTTTAATCTTTGAGGTTTTTGTAGTTATTAAAGTTCACTAGCATTAAAACTTCGTTAAAAAGTAGTCAAACAAACTTAAGGCTCTGTCGGCGATGTATTTTTAGTAAATTGACGAATCGATACTAATCATCTATTTAGTTCGCATAATCTTGTGTTTGAATCACCAACCGAAGACAAAAGTCTCCACCGTCTAACAATAAAAAGCTCGAATCTTGTATTCTCGCCTCTATCGCACGGTCAGTGAAGTTCCTAGGTTATGTGCCGCTCCTAAACAGACCCATAAAATGGCGCCCATTTCCCATGGTTCTATGAATATATATACACATATAGAAGTTCAAATCCTCTACTCACTTACACATACTGAAACAAATTTTTTGTCACGTATTCCGTTTTGATTTCAAGCGATTCATAGTATCTATGATAAAAATCTTCGCAAATAAATATGATCCAAAAGCTCACATTATTGTTCAATATTATGAAAAAATAACTATTACCTTCATTACACATCATAAAAAATAATGTAAATTTTAAATGCACTTACATAATATAAGTACCTAATCTTGATTTAGTATTTTGTTAATCAAAAACATTGAGGCATCATATTAATTCTAAATCAAATTAGTGTCAAAAATATTTAGTCATTTGAAAAATCTGTGATCATTTGCCGCTCCCTAGGACTTGCCGCCCCTAGGCAACTGCCTACTCGCCTATGCTCTCGGGACGTCCCTGCGCTCGGTGATTTCCGTGTCCGCCCGGAGAACCGAAGAGACGCGCGTGCCCGCTCCTAGACCCGCGCTCCCTCGGGCTACACCGCTTAATACTATTTGAAATAGATCAATCAAAACAAAATAACATAAAAAAAACAATACCTTCCTTTGGACGCTGAATGCCGACTTTAAAATTCCATTACGATTATTACACACAGCGTTAATTTGAATCTCTCAGTTCCGAGAACACTATTATGTGCAATTGTAATTTGATAACTTGTTTTTAGCTATGACCAAATGACTTTATTTTATAAATACTTTATGATGATATTTACCATAGTTACATACGTGTACTTTTTGTAACAACCGATCACACGATTCCAAAACAAATAGTATTTTTTTCAACTATATCAGTGTCATTTTTTTGGAAGAGTAGATATAGAAGGAAGACGTTGAGGCAGTTAAAATCCAAGTTAAATTTCCAGAATATTCCATTCGTTTTTAGCTGTCTTCTTACTTAAGATGGCAATAAACTATTAAAATATTTGTAAGATTATAATAAAATTACAATTTGACGAATACTTTTGTCAGGTTTCGTGCTTGTCTATGCGTTGAGGTTTATATCGAAATAATAATTATTGTATTATATTTGTAGGTTTTGATACCAATGGTTTTTATCTAGGTACCAATAAGATATTATTTAAGTAGAATTGTTGCTTACTAGTAATATTAAATTTCGATAAGTGGTGTTAATAATTAAGAATAACATGTTGAATTTAAATTATCAAGTTAGCAAGATCACGCTTTCTAAAGATTTTAGAAAGAAAGAATTTGAATTTAATAGAAAATAAAAATATCTACAACTGATATCTAAGCACATCAACTGTACCATCTTGAACGAGTATTTTAGATAAAAACATTTTTTTTAAACATATGTCTAGAAGTCTCTTTGTATGTGTGTAGTTTAATATTTCAACAGTTCGTTAAAAAAGTTGATACGTAAATGTTTTGTTTAAAGATAACATTGGACTTTCTCAAAACCTTTGCAAATTTTATTGTTAAGCAAAATAATCAAAGTGTGTGTGCCTTGGTATATAATTTGCAGTATGGAAACCTTTAAATCACGTAATACCTTGAATGGAAAACCAATCAGATATTCTCAGAGCGTAATATTCTCCACAGAGCTTTGTTTTATTTTAAGGCGATCTCATATGTCCTCCCAGTATTCTGACGATAGTCAAAAGTTTTTTTCATGAACTGTGTTGCTTAAAAATGTTTATATACATTTTAAATTAAAATTCTCTCAAATAAACAATGAATAATACGTTTTAATTCGAGTAGAAGTCCTTAGAAACTTAAAATTCTATATGAATCTAAATATAAAATAAAACAAAAAAAACTAATGTTATGATTACAATTTATATATATATATTTAATCCATGTCCGCTCCCAGTGTAGAGCCTATGGCCCCCTAATGGACGTATCTTCACAGTATTTTTTTCTACGAGAACTGTTTGTTACTCAGTCGCTCAACCTCACGTTTTTCAAAGCGAGTAGTAGGAAAATAAGGACAAGGTTAGAACAGGACTAGTAGTTGGCTAATCGCTATTGCTACACCCAATTATTAAAGGATCAGAAGGATGGGAGGAGAGAAAAATTATGTGAATTGACATCACAAGATCACAATTAAATAGTTCTCAAATTCACTGTGATCTGACCGGGAATCGAACCCAGACCTGGGTGATCTATAGAGCAAGCTCTAACTAACTGGGCTACAGCACGCGACTACAATTTATATTAGGATAGCTAAACCAAAGTGTCATTAAGTTTTAAGCTTTACAAAAGTTTTTTTTTAGCTTGAAGCTCACTTTTATTGATATTTTTTTTGTACAATACTTAGTTTTTGTAATTTTTGTAATTCTTGCGTAACTCAAGTCCTTATTAAGGTCTACAAAAGAAAAAATTCTTTGGATAAATTTGCAAAGTTTTTGAAATATGAATATTAATGTTGACTTAAACTCTGATGGAGAACACATCATACGAATGTAAATTTGTTTTTAAAGTACCTATACAATGTCTCATATTGGCTTTGCGAGTTTTTTTACGGGTAAGCTCGCTATTTCACTGTCTTCTCGTTTACTTTTTTTTTCTTACACCATCAAAATATTTTTATTTAGTTTCAAATAAATGTATTTCGGTGGAAACAGACTTTTGATAAATATATTTACGAAAATTGAAAATATAAATTATTTACATTTTTAGCATCTCTGTCTGTTGATCGTTATATATGATTATATTTAAATAAAATCTCATACTGTAGCAACTAAAGAAATCTTTTTTTCTTTACCAATTGATCAAAAATAAATTTTGAAATCGGCTGAATAGAAATTTTGAAACTCATTTTTTTTATTGTAACCTTTAATTTAAAAAAATGAAATATAAAGTAAAAATCATACCGACTTATCTATCGATAAATCGATGGCTTAGTGACAAGATGTTTTAACTACCAAAATGTCGAAAATGTGTTAAGAACGCACTGTATCTCCCTGATTTGAAATAGAATTGCCATTCCGACAAAAAAAAATTGACATTAAATAAAATGTAACATTTTACAGCAAACTGCGTTCTTAACTTTTCCAGTTCTAAGCTCAAGAAATACATTTTCTTAAATATCTATTTTAATATGAGTGATACAATGTTTGTAATTAAGGTATTCTCATATCATAGTTTTTTTGACCTTTTGTAGTTTATATAAATACGCGATAACGCGATAACGAGATAAGCGCCCGCGATAAGCGATCGTTCGTAAGATAGCTAGGCTAAACGCGTCAGTTGCAAATTCATATTTGTGCAGGGATGACGTCTTTTTTACGCGCAACTTAAAATATGATTATTTATTAAAAAAAACACGGATTTTTATAAAAAAATGTATGAGGAATGATGCAGAGAGATATTTTAAAGCCCCTAGACTACTTTTTTTTTTAATTCATAAGAATAAGGCCAATAATGAGGAAACCACTGGGGTCCCTAAACGACCCCCATCGGCAGAGAAGTATTTTTCTAGTCTCCAAGCCGCGAGAGTTAACTAATTTTCGACATTTTGATAGTTACAACATCTTGACACTCATATGTAATAATAAAAAAGTGCGAATTTCAACACGTCATCAACGAGGATATAGAACCTTCAATGATTAATGAATATAGTTATACAGATCAGATGATTTAGTGTGCATTCTAGGAAGCTACAAATAATCTGCTTAAATCATGACAGTGATAAGGAATTTTTGAGCATAAAAATTGCGTACTTTTGTAGTACTTTTTAGTGTGGCGACCCTGAAGTAAAAAGTGGCAAGCAATGTGCGGCGGGTAACAATGGAGAGACTTTAACCAAAAAAACATGCAAATTGAGTTTATTTTGTGAACGTTTTCGGCCGCCAGCCTGCAGCTTCACCTCGTTGCTTTTTCTTTATGTAGCTTTTTATTTTCTTTTTATGCACACCAAAAGCAACTAAACTTGATTTAAACCAATCATAATTATATCGAAGGCTGTTATACGAGATTTTTTAAATACCTGTCTAGTTTTATTGGTAAGTAATAAATAGTCACTAATATTTCAGGTATATTATACAAATCAACTTTTTATTGATAGAATAAACTTGGCAATTGATGATAATAAATTGACTTCCACTGTTATGGCATTGAATGTTTAAGTAGACTGTCTAGTTTTTTAAGCATACACAACTACGCCACAATTAAGCAGCATCTTTATGGGCATTCCTCATAGTAATTAGGTTGGTAGTACATCGATCGTATTCTGCTTGGATTATTTAACACCTCCATGCCCATGATGCAGTGGTGGGCTGCCAATACGTTAACAAGGGGCTCGCTTAATCTCAAAGCATTTCTCGGTATTCTGGGGAAGGAGTGATTTTTTTTAATCGCTTATATGCAATTATTTGCAATACTTATTAAATAAGCAATTGATTATTATTTAACACACTATTAATATGTAACAGTATGCAACTTATCGAAAAATTATCAATCTAAATGGCTAAAAAAGTACTATTGTGTATACTGAAGCTATCGTAGATAATATATATACATATATATGTTAGAAATTGCAGTTTTATACTAACTTGATCTGAGAATTTTTTTTCTGTTAAATTAACAAGGGGCTCGCGCGAGCCCCTCCGAGCCCCCTTCAGCCCACCTCTGCCATGATGCAATCGTAAATACAATAGTTGAGCCATTAAGTCATTCAATATTTCTCTTAATATTGTCAATAAGTATTTATCATTTTAAGTATTCTAGCATATATACATTTTTAAAATTATTTTTTAACTTCTAACTTAGGTTTAAATACTGTCAATAAACAGTGAAACTGAGATGCCATCATGGCAGGGAACGTGATTTTTTAGGATGGCATGTTACGGGTTGAATGAACAAGCAATATATTTTTTTGACCATGCTGATAACACTTAAAGCTCTAATGCTCTAATATATACGCCATTAATAATAAAAAAAATCTATAATTGACGAATTTAATAAACAGAAAAACACATTCATCAAACGAGTATATTTAAAAAAAACACCTTTTTGAAATGTGTGTGGAATAGGTCACTTTACCAGGAATGCGATAATATGATATGTAAAAATTTTATAATTGATTTCTGAAGACAAATCAAACAGTAAAACCGGGGTAATGGTAAAAATTGCAACGCTAAAACAACACTGCCACAATTCTAAATGTCATGTTCTGAATAAATTACATCAGAAGTTTTGAACAGTCATTTTTTTCTATCTCAGCTATAATTAAAAGTTTATTGAACCAAGCCATCTGTATAGTCAATAGGGTATAAAAATATTACGCTTTATCACTATATTAAACACAGACATATTTTAAAAATGGCAGTATTGTTCGAGATATTGTAAAAATATTTGAAATTGCAATACCACAATAATTGTAGCTAAAGATATGGCAGTTTTAGATGATCATTAATACTGATTGAAGAGTTGATTTAGCATTCACAGATAAAAATCATCATTTTTCAGGTTTGACGCGGTATTGTCCTATTAGTGAAAATAAAATAAAAACGTACAAATTCGACCGATTCCAAAGTTAATGCGTTTGTACTATGTGTTCAGTATTTCATATCGGAGCGTGGGCAGCGCACTTTACAGAGACAGGGACGAAAAATAAAAGAAATACGGGAAGATTTAAGAGTGGTAAATCTCGCGGCTTCTCTCAACTCAATCCTTTCATAGTATTATTATTCTTTTGGATCCTTCTTGCAGGCATGTTCGCGCGTGTGTGTGATTATTATTGCCCATGCTTTGTCCGACGGCGATACCCACTCTAAAATATGGCCAACCTCACCTCGTAAACAGTCAAAAATTGCTCCTGCGAGACGAAAATACTTAGATTGCGTACAAAATAAATTGGATTGTGGCCTCAGACCATACCTTTTATTAATATTTTGACCACAGCTAAGTTGAATTATTTAGGAATCCAAAACCAAATGAAAATAAGCTTACGCAATATACTGATTGTTTTCATGCATCGCTGCCCATTACAACCGCGCATTTTATAGCGATGAGTCAAACCTTCTCTGCTAGTTATATCAAAAATATAACACAAAATTCAAAAGTTAATAAGTTCATTTTTTAAAAGCTACTCAAAAAATAATAATATTTATTGAATGATTATAACTTTAAGAACATGCAGCAGGCTCTTTGTGTTTCGAAGGTTTCAGCGTGTGTTGAAAACCGCGTACATTGAAGAATATTTTAATTTAGACATATTTGATGTGTACTATGTATTTTCACACTTTCATATCATTAGGAAAATGCGTTTAAGCATAGTCTCAATTGAAGATATTTAAAAATTGACGGTTGGGCATTAAAAAAAGCACAAACCATATGATATGAAACTATTTTGATTTGAACACATACAAATGTATCGAATAAAAACTGTATTGAACGGATCTTTAATCGTTGAGAATAGTATTTAAGCTAACATTTCTATGCATAAACACTGTTGGTCAGTCAAAATTCAAGTACACTTATTTTTCAATAACCATATTGAAAAACATGACAAAATTGTATCGTAAATATTTGTTTTGCTTTTTATTACACATCATTCAAGAGATTCGTTTGATTTTACCGATGAAACCGTTTCATAAAAAAAATGATACATTGATTCAGTAATATTATGGTTATTATTGATAACTTTCGTCAGTAATATTTTATTTTATTAATCAAATGGAAGAGGTTAAAAGATTCTTACATTTTTATTCTCTTTCGAAATGTAAAAAGGTTTTCAAGGTATATAGATTGTCAAACAATATTTTTATTGAATGAACCGAATATATTTTGTACAAATTTTATTTTAAAAAATCTTCTAGCCTTGCGTTGTGTTAATCAAATATCCTGGGAACCGAGAATCCGAATCCCTACAGGATGACTCATATTCAGTATTCGTAAGACGATATTTCAGTAAATTGATATGGGTAGGAAAAAACAAATTATGATGAATTATGTATTCTTTCCTTTGCATTGTTCGAAAAAATATTTGACTATACTTTGTTGGCCATTTATTCAAAATGGCTCGCCCAGAGTCTGGTGGCTTTCATTAGTCACTCATGTAATTTGGCTGAGATAACGCCCATTCATGATTTACTGAGAGTGATTCTAAAACAAACGATGACTAAAACATCAAATCATCTGATTGGAGACAGGATCGGACCGCTTTTTGTTATTGATTGCTAAGTTTTTTTGTTATGTTGAAAACATTATTTTACATTCTCACCTATATTATGATAGTCAAACAAAGTCATGTCAATATTTTCTAGTGTATTCTTTAATCTTCAGTACAGCTTAACTTTAACCATATAAAATTAACTAAGTGTAATATTTTTTTGTGATTATGTACATATATCTAAAAAAAACCGGATCTCGCAGGTTCGAGACCCAGTAAAAGCAAAAGCGTTTTTTTTTTATTGACTTATCGTTTTCTGTTCAAAGGCATGGGTGTTTACGATGTATAAAAGTTCTATCCTACCTTTTCCGATCCTTTAATAACTCGACGAAGCGACAGCTATTAGTTAACCACTGTTCCTGTCCTAGCCTTATCCTTCTATCCCTACTACTCTTTCAAAAAGAGAGGTTGAGCATCTGAGTAACAGTTCTCTTAGAAAAAACTTCTGATGAGATACTTACATAAGAAGGCCATTAAGTAAACATCTAATTTGATTTAATTAAAAAGAAAATAAATAACGTTTTTTGGCTGTCCTGTTAAGTTACACTTTTGTGTAATAAGATCCGGAAATACCCCAATTTTATTGAAGTAAATAAAGCTTTTAAATTAAAATCTTCAACTGTAAGCGTTCATTGCTCAAAAGCTTTTACTTTTATAATATGTATTTTAAAAAATATTGTTTATGTTGAATGTGATTTCCATACAAATGTTATGCAATGATTTACCCAACACTAGTCTTTCTGATTTTAATTACATAAATACTGATTGAGTCAAGACTTAATTAAATATAAACAGGAGGTATTTGATCAGTAAAAAAGTTGTATCACTATAATGACAGAAGTCAGCAAGAAACCAATGTCATTTAAATTCTCTTGTAAAACCAATATGCAGTTAATCCGAAAGACTCGCAGCAATTTGGTAGCTTTAAAATACGTCGGGATATTTTTCAAGATATATTTTAGATTACTATCTCAATTTTAATTCTGGGTCCAGGTCTGTGTTTTAGTACCTTTTGGAGCGCACTTAAATCATCAGGTAAACTGGATCATTACGCTGGTGGCTGTTATTATATTGTTTACGTTGGCGCTTATTGATAATAATAAGGACCTATGTGGGTAGGTAACCGAATTCAATATGTGGTACAATTGGTAGAAAGTTTTCTTGGTTGGCGAAGTTCTACTTAATCGTATAAGTTATTATCCGATACAATCGATAGTTTGATGAAACTTAACAAGGAATTTGATTTTTTTACTGCTACCTGTAAATTTGAAGCTTATTTTTTAATAGTTTTAGTGAACAATTATTAATACGCTGAATTGTTAATTTTTAATCAACTGAGATCAACTTAAGTATACATAATAATATTACATTTCTCATATATACATAGATTGCGACGAATATATCAATGTATTTCATCTTAAAAAAAAATACATGTCCCCTCCTAATGTCCGATACCAATGGAGGCATCTCAACAGAACTTTTTCAACGAGAACTGTTTGTTACTCAGAAGAGAGTAATAAGGTTATGCTAGGACAGTACAAGTGGTTAGCTAATCGCTCTCGCTACGCCCAAGTATTGAAGGATCGGAAGGATGGGAGCAGCGGTGGGCTGCCAATACGCTAACAAGAGACTCGCTTAATCTGAAATCAACTATCGATGTTCTGGGGAAGAAGTGATTAATTTTTGTCTCTCCTGTGCAATTATATGCAATACTTAAATAAGAAATCTATTGTCACTTATAATATGTGCAATTTACCGTAAACTTATAATTGTATATGACTGAAAATGTAATACTGTGTATACTGAAGCTGTCGTAGATAATATATATGTCAGAAATTGTAGATAAATACTAATTTGATGTGAGATTATTGTTTTCTCTTAGATTAACAAGGGGCTCGTCGGTCTTAGTTACAATTAATAAAGGGCTCGCGCGAGCCCCTCCGAGCCTCTTCCAGCCCACCCCTGGATGGAAGGGAGTTTTGTAGATATCTCAAACACCCATGCATTCGAACAGAAATCGACAAATTGATCGAAAAAATGCTGTCTGTACTGGAATGTATTTCTTTCAGAGTAATGTCACTGAAAAGTATATCATAATTTTATGACAGTGATTTTCATCAATTATTTTGATAAATAATTTAATTAAAACAGTAATACACTATTAAAAGGCTTATTATTTCTGAACCCTGTCAATATTGAGACAATTTCAATTAATTATTAAATTATTTCAATTAATCCCGAAAAATTTCATAAAAATATTTTTATGAATTAAGTTCATTTTTACTAACGAAATAGCGGTATTTTTGTGTTTTCTTCAACGGTTTTTCTGTATTGAAAAAACACCGTGAATATCGGGATACCGGTTTCAGTAATTAATACCTACAATAATAATTTTTAATTTGATATTAAAATTTAACACAGACCTATGGGATATCTAAAGTAAAGCTTTTACCACTGGACTACAGAAGCTGACTATGTATTATTACGGTAACCATACGTCTTTTATGCAAAATTTCAGTCTTTTTTTTCATTGATCTGTCCGCTAGATTTATTTATTTTTTATATATTCTGTATATCGAGAAAATACTTAATTATTGACACTTAGCAAGCACTCAGCACAAATAAATAAAACTATGATATTATCAAAACTCGCTGGCGACGCAGTGCCGGTATCGTTGACTTTTGTACATATTTAGCTGTGTGTGTGTCAAGAAGAAAAATATAGTGGGAGAGAGTGATGTGTAAATAAATATCAGAGCTGTGGAGTCGGAGTCGGAGTCGTGAAAAATGAACGGCTCGGTTTTTTTTTGAAAAATATATTTAATGATGTATATTTAAACAAAGTAGTCAAAAGTGTTAACATTTCATGCTTGGCTGACTAAAGATGATCTGATGATATACATATATATACATATATATATAAGTTAAAATGACATTATTCAAAAATTTCCTCGGAGTCAGAGTCATTAATTATTTTAATGTTGTAGTCAGAGTCGGAGTCGTAGTCGTCAATTATTTTAAAGCTGGAGTCGTCTTTTTTTTCACGCGAATCCACAGCCCTGGTAAATATAGTGTAATCAAAAATCACTGCTGTATTTAGCTGAACATACTACAGTGAAACCCCCATTTACACTATAGTCGGGACCGTGTAATTAGAGGTAGTGTAATTAGGGGTGTGAATCTCATACAAAATTAGGGATTTGGTTTTTTTCCGCGGAAAACGCAAAACTAAGATTTCCCTTAGTTTTGCAAAACAAAAATATTGACGAAATATTTAATTTTTGTAGTAGTAAATATCCCGCACACAGACAGACACCCAGCTATGCGTGTATAGTCTGGCACGTGTTGAATACACATACGCTAGCCAACATTTGACTGTATGCGCGGCACAAACGACCGACTCTTAGTAACGACAATGGAATGCGACCGTGCAATTGGGGGATTTGCGGCGAATATTTCAAGCCAGCGCGTAATTTGGGGTAGTGTAATTGGGGGTTCCA
>CM062835.1:16033645-16219079 GCA_031772345.1 Himalopsyche anomala
GCATTGTCAACATAATATTATTTTTTACGAATATTCAAGTGTATAAATTTCCATCATACTTTAATGTAAATCTAAATTTCGACATTTTCTTATTTGTTTCATTCAGGAAAAGAGCAACGTAGCGAGCTGAAATAATTATTTCCGTCCAGAATTGTACAATAAACTATTTAATTTTCATGGCGCCAATGCTTGCAAGCTTTATTCTCAGGACTCATGTACAGTGGCGGCCGGTCAATGTGGCATTCAATGAATGTACCCCTTGTATATACAGGGGCGGTTATATTTCATGAAATAATATTCAAACACAACATTTATAACATTCACGCATTTTAAATTATTCATGTATTTACTGTCTATAATAAATATTTTAGAAAAAAATATTTTATTTAATTTAAAATTTTATTTTATTTTATTAAATTTAAAATATGGTATAAATATTATTTCATGAAATACAGCAGCCCCTGCATATATAAGGGGTGCATTGATCAAATGCTACATTGACCGGCCGCTACTGCTCCTGTACCCAGCCAGTTCTATTATTTATTGTATAATAAAAATATTGCTCATTTATTGTCAATTTTGGTTTTACCCTTATTTATATGTAGCCTTAAAGTAACACTGTTATTGCTCACGGGTGGGCTGGAGGGGGCTCGAAAGGGCTCGCGCGAGCCGTTTGATAATTTTTACTAAGCCCGGCGAGCCCTTTATTAATCTAAAAGAAAACAATATTCTCAGTTCAAATTAGTATATATCTGCAATTTATGACTTATATATTATCTACGACAGCTTCAGTATACACAGTAGAACATTTTTAACCATTTATAATTACGTTAAATTGCATATTGTTACATATTATAAGTGCATTAAGTAACAACCGATCGCTTATTTAAGTATTACATATAATCGCATAGGAGTGACAAAAAAATCACTTCTTCCCAAGAACACCGATAATTGCTTTCAGATTAATAGAGCCCCTTGTTAGTTTATTGGAAGCCCACCGCTGCTATTGCTCTAAGCTTATTAATATAATTTAACGATATAATTTTACAGCTTGATTTGTATTTTATATGTTTATTATTTATATTTTATAGGATATTAATGAAATTAGTTATGAGAAATTGCAAAATGGATTTTATATCGTCATATACATAAATTTAAGAATAATATAATTTTCATTAAAACATAATTTTACACACGCAATCTTTACAAGGGCAACCAACAATAACTATAGACGAAGGAATGCAAACTAATATATAAATGGGAGGCTGCCATAAGACCTAAGGGGCAATAATGGCAGAATACGTACAGTGCTTTTTAAACGTTTTTAACGAGACTTTTTATAATGATATGAAGACTGATATATTATACATATACATATATAGTAGTCAACTCGACACATTTTCCACATTTGAATCATTCAAATTATGTACATTCACACATATTTTGTCACTAACGACCCGGGTTTCGCCTTTCGGCATTTTCAGGCGTTCAAGTGCACGAATGAACTTGAACTGACGCTTAGTAAATGAATGTTTCGTGTTTATTACCTCCATGCCGATAATGTAATCGTAAATAGTTGAGCCATTAAGTCATTCAATATTTCTCTTAATATTGTCATGTCAATAAGTATTTATCATTTTAGATATTCTAGCATATGTACATTTTTAACATTATTTTTTAGCTGCTAACTTAGGTTTAAATACTGTCAATAAACAGTGAAACTGAGATGCCATCATGGCAGAGAACGTGATTTTTTTAGGATGGCATGTTACGGGTTATATTATATAAGATATAAATGTATCATTGAGGTTAAAGCCATTGCTGGCGAAAAAGATAAGCCCGTGGAAATGCCCACAGATTTGAATGGTGAGTAGTTTTAAGAATTATATTTATTCTGTTTGTCGGAAAAGGTTTTATGATTATATTTATATAGGGTATAAAAGTGGAGATCCAGGCATGTGTAACATTTCATTTATAATCGGAAAACTGTTCAATTGCGCTCTGTTTATTTCTAAAATTTCCTGGAAAAAGATGTTTTTCATTAATCATATTTTTTCACTTGAAAATGATTCTCAGAATCTCATCAAAATTCACAAATAATAAATCATTCATATTGCAAGATTATACAAGTAAGTTTATCTTTCAAAAACAAGTATGTACTCTCGTAATGTAGTGCAAAAAACTTTGGAGGAGTCGTTTAGATTTTATCGCCAGAATATTATCATAAAATTTGATTGGCCGTTTGGTTGGTTGTCAGAGATATTATTCGCTATGCACAATGAAGAGATTAATGCAATATAGTTTTCGTCGGTACCTGCTTTCTCTGATTAACGATAAACTTAATTAGTAACTGCCTACGTTTTAATTATATGATCTTTCGCAAACGACTTATGTTTACGATACTTAATTTTATGCAACCCAAAGCAAAATGATACAATCATTCGATATTAAAATACTTTACCGGTGAAGTTTATGTTGATGAGTAAAGTTAATCATGATTCAGAGGGACGCCTTACTTACTTTCCAGCACTTATTGTACTATAAGCATGGCTAATAATATATTAAACCCACGTTAATCACCACCAGAAAAAAACCATTTTTATCCAACAGATGGTTCCTGAATTCATATACTCTAAAAGTATAAAAGGCACATTTAACATATATCCATATCACATTATTTTATGTCCACTTAATTTACATAAATGTTTGTGTATATCAACAACTGACCATAAATTTAATTATAATTGTCGAGTCCTCGAGAAGTGAAGCGACCCAAATAATAAAATTATAAAAAAATTCTATTGATTTTTGTACGTCTTTACTTGGTGTTTGGTGGATTGCATATTTTTTTGTGTATTTATAGAGCTCACTTCACTGTTATGATAGTTTAAGACATGTAGAATATTATAACGTATCTAACTCATTTGTTCCTAAAATACCACATAGCTCACTTCACTTCTAATTGTCAATAATTGTAATTTTAATAATATAAATAAATTTTGAAAAAACTTTTTGATAATCATATTTTTTTTAAATTGATTATGGTGTTTTAGCCAACATAAAGTAATTAATCAGTATTGAGATGTTCATTGTCATTAGTTGATGGAATGGCATTATATTAAAAAAAAACAAAATCTTTTGTAATATCTTTATTAATATGATTTTAATATAATATTATAAATCATATTTTCAAAACTCCCAGTATTAGAAATACATTTGAATTGAATTTTAACTTTTTTCGAATTTTGATTTAGAAAAAGTTTTGGCTCATCCCAGGTTGGAAAACGCTGTGCTAAGCAAATATTCTGTCACGTGACTTTCAGAGTGAAGAATTTGAATTTGTTTTGAAAGCTGATTTCCCACTAAAATATCAGCTCACAAGCTGAAGAATTTTTTTATCTGATTCTTCATCATAGATTGAAAATTTTCATATCAATAGAAGTCACCCTCTAAAAATTAGAACATTTTCTCTCAGCCTTCACAACAAAACTTTTAACTGATCAACCACTGCAATATGATATTGAGTAAGCTTTACTAACTAAATTTTTACGGTCACAGCTGACGAGAGCTTTATATTCAATCAATTATATTGAAATCTTGATAACATGATGTACGGATTCAATTAGCAGTAAACTATAATTGAAGACTTATATATAAGAAATCATTTGAAGTGTACGTAATATAGTCTTGTCTCTATTACCTTTAATCATTTCGGAATTCAATTTGCATAAATGTAATTATTATTATTGCTAACGTATATATATTTCATTGAAATATTTTAGCCGTTATTCTATATTGTATAGAATATTTTCTCAGTATAGACAAGAGCTCTGAAACTTGAATGTTCGTGCTGTCTGTTGCAGTGGTGGATTAAGCACACGAGAAGCGTCAGGCACAATAAAATTTGGATGCCCTGTTTTTCTGATTACATAAAAATGTCAAAAAATTGTATGTTAAATAATAAAAATTTATTATAATCTGAAAAAAAGTAAAATTTATTAAGGCGTAGTATAAAAAAATGAATACTTTTACTATCAATAAAATCTAAATCTTCCAGTAAGCAGACTTATCTTCACAGATGTCTTAATGAAACTAATATATAGTAATACATGTCCGCTCCCAATGTAGAGCATATGGCCTCTTAATGAAGATATCTCTTCGGAGGTTTTTCTACAAGAATTGCTTGCTACTCGGTTGCTCAACTTTTTTTTTCGAAGAAAGTAGGCGTAGAAAAGATAGGGATAGGACAAGACTAGTGGTTGGCTAATCGCACTCGCTACATTCCATTATTTAAGGATTGGCATGGTGGGGGGATTTTTAGTCATTTCAAACATCAATGCTTCCAAACATAAATCAATTGAAAAAATTGCTCGTATTGGGATTCGAACCTGTGGGGTCCGGCATGGAAGCCAACGACGTTGACCACTGTGCCATGAACCTGACACCAATAAATAAACTAATGAAATTTCATTTGGAATCACTCAATTATTGTACACTTCCACATATTTTGACACTGACGACCCGGGTTTTGCCTTACGGCATCTTCTGACATTCAAGTTTACCAATGAATTTGAATAGACGCTTTGTAAATAGTCGTACCTTTTATAGACTTTAAAAAATATTTTAAGGGCATTTTCGATGGAACTGAAGGATATTGGAATGTCATGAGAACACAAAGCTATTGTTGAGTAACAGGTCATCTAACATACTGGATTTGCTACGAGATGCCACTAAATAGGAAACAGACACGGATAAAGAACACTACAAAAAGGTTAAGAAACACTGATCTAGGTTTTCGTATTATTTCGAGGTAATGATAATCTATAATATGTATTATTTCGAATGCTTAATATTGCTTAAAATACTGAACATTTAATTTAAATTACTTACTAAATGTAAACATTTCAGATTTCCATGGTCTTTTTTGGACTAAAAAGTATGCCGACTGCGTAATCCTTCCACAGCAAGTGGCTATTCAGGTTTGGCACTGGTTACATTTAAAGGACTAAATTTAATAATGACGTACGTGTGTTCACGAATGGCAAGAGATCCTCTACCGGCCCGTCTCATTAAAGTTTCATTACTGAACATACACCGATACATTTTTTAAAGGTAGCCGGTAAATTGCTCGAATGGAAATTGCTCGAATTACAAATTATTCGAATTGCTTGGTTATTTAAAAGATTTTTCACGACTTTTTCTACGAATTTCATTTTTATCTTGTGCGACACTTGTTTAGAGAGTGAAATAAAAAAATAATTTTCGTAAGTATTTATTTTAACCGTGTTCGCTCAAAATGCGGAACATATAATCTTTTAATGGAGTTTATCTCAACAGAAGTGTTTCTACGAGAACTGCTTATTAATTAGTTACTCAAACTGTTTATATATATTTCCAGAACACATAGAAGACTAGGGCTAAGACAGAACAAACGGACAGAACAAACGGAAACAAATTGATTATCTTGTTATTCGAGCAATTTCCATTCGAGCAATTTACCGGGAACCTTTTTTAAGAAGTCCCAAAAACAGTATCTTTTTCAAGAGCATACAAAATACTTCATTTGAAAACCTTAATAATATTAATGGCAGCTTAGTCGCATAAACCTGCTGTTGAGACGTGCTTATTCGATATAGCAATCAAATATAAAGGTGTATGACGACTTTAACCTACACTTAATAAGCAAGTAACAGTTATTTTCATATATTCAAAAAAAAAACATTGATACAACGGACTGCAGATTCAGCAGGTAAAACAACTTTTGTTAAAATGGTGAACTAACATTAACCACTCCACGATTGCAGCTTTATCGCGTATAGGCCAATGATTTCACGTGCGCTATAATACGTCTTATTACGTATAAGTCGGGTCCATGGTGCATTGGACAGCACTGTTAGCATCCACGCCGGACCTCACTGGTGGACAAATCCCAGTAGAAACATCATTTTTTCAATCGATTTATCGATTTCTGTTCGAATACAAATGTGTTTAAAAATCTAAAAACGTGTTTAAAAAAAAAATCTCCTGTCTTTTTCATCCGTAAATAACGCTCGTACCGAGAACGATTAGTCAACCACTAGCCTTGTCCTTCCTTATCCTTCTATCACTCCTATTTTATTTGAAAATGAGAATTTGAGAAAAACTTTTATCGAGACACCTCCATAAAATGGCCAAATGATCTAGATTAGGAGGAAACATAGATTGTATTTGAATTATACATATGTGAATACTTTGCTGGCTATGTTTTTACATTTTTGGTATAGTTTTTTTAAAATAAGCAATTAAAAATCCACTCACATGTCGCCTGCATAATTTCGTAATATAGAAACATTTTAATATTAATATATCGTTGAACTAATTCCTCAAATAATTGTTAAAATTGGATTGGGCGTACTGAAAAAGTTTCTTAATAATAAAATTGGCGTTAAGGTGGTATTAATTATTGTTTGAATCTTGGATCAATCCTCTATCCCCGAAGTAAATAATTTTGACTTATTCGCCTTAAACCAATAAAAAAAATATGGCAATGTGTGTTCGTATATAAAAAGAGCATTATTGAACACGCTTGGAGTCCCAAATCGCGCCGATCGCCATAACGATTCGAAAATCAAAATAACACGAGAGTTGTGTAACCCATGTTACTGAAACCAAAGGGCAAAGGTCGCGCTACATTGTGTCGAAACCATTTTGTAACAGCTGATGAAAAGAAAACTGGCGATCATTATGGGAATATTTAAATAATCTTCAGATACATGAAGTAGCTCAAAATAACGGAAACAAAAAGCAAGAAATCATTGTTAAATGTGTAGTATTCATATACTACACATTTGCATATACAGTCACCTGTCCCTTCGCAATCAGATCAGGGTCTTAGATTAAGTTTTGCCAAGGAAAATATAAAGTTAAAATTGTGTGATGACACTAGGAAAATTCCGCAGTTCACCCGTAGTAATTGGCCGTCAGAAATTAATCGCTATTAGTTTACCACGACGTCAATTGATCGCTTAAACCAGTGTTTCTCAAACTTTTTGGGAGCGCGGCCCCTTTTGAGTGTCTTTAATTTTCTCTGCCCCCCATAGCATTGTTTTGTCTTCCCATGAAAATTATAATTTCAAAAACCCACCTTTTTTTATAGCTCTTCCGAGATTTTCGAATCTAGAATGCCAGTAATTTATTTTATTTACGGATTTACAAAAAATAGCTGCGCGACGTCCGCCATTATGCTCTTCCCTGTATCGTTTTATCAATACCCGTGGCCAACGTTCCCTCTAAGCTGTGCGCGTGCTCGGCCGCGCAGCAGTTGAGAAGCCCCCGCGCACCCATTCCGGGTTGGAGCACACTACAAGAAAGTTGTTCAATTAATATATGATCGGTCCGCGCAGCCTCCTTGCAGCCTCCACACAGCCTTTAAAATTTTCGCGCAGCTAACCATTCGGCTTAGAGGGAACGTTGCCCGTGGTACCCCTCTCTTTGGAAAAAGAGAGGTTAAGCAACTGAGTAACAAGCAGTTCTCGTAGAAACACTTATGTTAAGATAAACTCCATTAGGAGTCCATATGCTCCACATTGGGAGCGGACTTGGTAAAAAAAAAAGTGTAAAATAACAATAAAAGTATAAAAAGTGTTCGAGCCCATGGATACCACAAACTAAAAGGACATACTCTTAGAAAATGACTTGTCGTTATTATTTCTCAATCATAGCGATAAATTTCAGGAATTTGTGTTAATTAGCTGACCGTGATACCATGACGAGGTAATCATCACAAACAGGCTTACACTTTACCATAAAAATTCCAATAAAGTCGCATATGAATACAACATATTTTTATTACACCTATTTAATAATAAAAAGCAGCGAAGTCAATAAGATTGTATGTTAACCCTCATGCGTTGCAAATGTGCAACGGGAATCACCCGCAGTGAGGCTGCGTGCGCGAGCTTTTAGCATCCGAGAAGGCACACGCGACCAAAAATACTTCAAATTAAATAAGATTTAAGTGCACGGCGAATTCGTTTCTGCTGTCACTATTGATTTAAGATTCGACCAATGGAGAAAACAAGAAAGGCGCACATTGGCGTCCGATAATATTTTGCTACGCCTCCCCCTAATAAACAAATAAAATCATCCACCTTTATTGTTATCCCTATAAAAACAAAGCAAAACAAAATTTCAAAGCAAATATTTTTTAGTTGTTCAAGAATTATAGGATATTGTTGAATGACGGCATCGTCAGAACTGTCACAGTGAAGTTCTACCCAGTCAATACCAATTCAATAAACATACAAATATGTTCAAAACAAGTGCTTACGTTTAATTTTTTTAGCTGCACGTTTTTGTATGTTCTCAAGTGAAGATGGCTATTGATATTCATTTTTGTATGTTTTATTAATTAATTATATTCACAAATACTTTTTCTTTGGATTGTTTTCACCATTCAACGCTTTCAACTGACAGAATCTTTAGTGTAACAATATTTGAAAAACTAAAATACAATGCGGAAAAAGGAAATAAAGATTTATTCTGTATTCACTCTATATATATTATAATATAAAACAGTCAGAGAGCTGAAAACTAGTCAAAAAAGCTTGTAACTTTTAAAAACTGTTTCATACCTGATTTTTAACATTAAACTTTCATCGTAAACTAAAATTGATAATTCTACTATTTAAATAATTAGGTTTTATGTATGGTTATGTATGTTATGAGGTGTTTCTCTTCTTTGAGAAATATCACCAGACTGTCGTGTGCTTAAATTTATTTTTTCAGTAGTTTTAAAACCATAAGTGACACTATCAATCTGAAGATGATTATCAAAGCAACAAAATACAAGCTATATCGAATAACACAATGTGGAATAATAATTTTATCAAATTTTCTTAAAATAAATCTACGTATATTTAACGAAGCAATTATGTTAAAAATATGTATTTTCGTATAACCGTTTTGCATGTGAATATTTTCGTTTCTTTAAAGCTGTATCTATGAATATTTCAACAACTTCAATATCGACGCCATTGACGGCGTGACTTTCGCGGCGTCAAGGACAGAGCTTTTTGAATTGGCAAACGAGAACACAACATCGCAATTGCGGTGAAATCAAAGCCTGCCCAGTACGTACAGTATGATTTCACATGAAGGCAAAATGGCCATTCTTTGTTGACCAGTGCTAACTGGATTATTATTAATGGATAACACATAATTTGTTATAACGAATGAAACGGTTGACAGCGAACAAACTGACCAATTAGCGGCGGTGACAATGCCGCTCTGATACTTTCTTCAACACACAAGGACACTCACAGAATAATTATAGTTTTTACTGTGTTGTTTTAAACATAAAATATAAATTTGTCTTGAGTAAAGAAAGTAGTATTGATCGTTTCGAAAATCTTATAATGACAGAAAGCAAATTTGTCAGGAGCGACAAAAACCGTGTAGCTGTTATTTTTAGTTACATACGCGTAGTATGGTACATCTAACCTATATATGGTCAACCACCGGCCCGCCGAGCTATTTTTTCCGGCCCTGATTCATCTCGGCGAAGTATTAGAGAAATAAATTAATAGTTCCAGGGAGGGATTAAATAATGGAGATGAGACGGGCTCTTGCAATAGCTCCACTCTACTAGTTCATGATCACCACCATATAAGAAATAGCAATGTCTTTAATTTAATATTATTTTTCTTTATTATGTTTAATAATTTGGTCTGGCCCTTGACTCGGAGACAGAGTGATAATATGGCCCCAGACCTAGAAAAGATTGCCCATGCCTGATCTCAGCTAATATAAAACTTCTTGATTTAATAAAATTGGGCTGCCAATACCTTAACAATGGGCTCGGTAAAACTCAAAATTATTCACGTTGTTCGGGGGAAGAGGTGATTTTTTTAAACACTCTTACAATTATGATAAGTAATTATTAAATTTTAAAACAGAGCAATCGAATATTATTGTACATATAATATATACTTTTAATGTGTAGCAATACGCCATTTACGGTTAAATAATTTATATCGATGTAATTTCCTACCTCAAGTTGCATAAGTTCCAAGATTAACGCATAAATAATTACTTTTAATTAATTGAATTGGCATATACTTGGAAAAACTCGATTGTGAAACCATAAAAATAGTAGTAAAGTATTTAGTTCTACAATGTTCTTTTAAACTCAGTTGATAGCTATTTCAGTGTATGCCTACATCGGCAGCGATAGGCTGCCAATACGTTAACAAGGGGCTCGCTTAATCTCGAAGCAATTTTAAGTGTTCTGAGGAAGGAGTGAATTTTCTTATCGCTCCTATGTAATTATATGCAATACTTAAATAAGCAATTGATTTTTACTTAAAACACGTATAATATGTAACAATATGCAATTTACCGTAAATTTATCAATGTAAATAGCTAAAAATGTATTATTAGAAATTGCAGTAATAAACCAATTTGATTTGAGAATATTTTTCTCTCAATAAGTTAACAAGGGGCTCACCGACCTCAGTAAAATTCAACAAGGGGCTCGCGCGAACCCCTGCGAGCCCCCTCCAGCCCACCCCTGCACATTGGGACTATGTTTAAACCTACATTTACTCAGTTATATATTCTGGCTTAAAAGAGATAGGGAATACATCCTGTCATTCACTCCAATTCATAATTTGAATACACACATTGTGTGTATTCAAATTATGAAATCATTACATCAAACAACTCAAAACTGACAAAAGGTCAGTTGCGAGCTTGTCGACAATTAACGACGGTATGGACTCCTTGTGAAACTTTTTTGATTGTTGTTGTGATACACTGACAACTGCTTCTTTCTACAGAAAAATAGGTTTAAGATAGAACTAGCGGTTAGCAAATCCCTCTTAATTTATTTTTATTTTTTAAGGATTAGGTGGGAGTAACGACATCTTGACTTTAAACAAAAAGCTTTATATCGATTGAAAAATCAATGTATACAACTTAAATCTAAAGTTTATAATAACATTAAGTAACGACGTTGTACAACTGCCATACTATTATGAAATCGTATAAATGCCACTAGGTACTTTCACAGCCTGAAATAATTGATTTAAACATTGCCATTGCTTTTTAAAAAAATAAATCCTATTAGAATAGTTTTTTTAATTAAATAAAACTACTGCTACAAGCCTATAATTTAGTGCATTTTTGTTTTAGTATAGTCTTATAAGCTATAAACGTATCAATAAACATTTAAAGAAGGCGGTTAGTTAATTACATTACGAGGTTCAATTAAAGATTGATTATTTAATGTGGTTAAGTGAAACGTGAATATTTATGAAGAGAAAAGACATTATAAATGAACCATTTTAATTAATTAACGCCCGGGTTGGGTGTTTTGATCTTATTTTGATTATTTTATTTCAGCTCTTAAAATCTCGTTAGGCGTTCAAGAGCAATGCTTCTTCAACTTTTTACCACCGTTATATACATTTTGTTTGAATCATAGCGATTACAATATATGATATGTATAGACAATATGATATAATATATGATAATACAATTGCCACAAATATTTAGTGCAGTCAATGGCCACCCAGCTAGGTGCGTTATTTTATTGTTTAGCAGTATTGGATGGAACAGAATTAAATGTTTAAATATCCAGTACATACATCGATTATTTAAAAATAGTCTGATTATAAAAAAAGTTCAAAATATCTTGTAAAGTATGCTATGCTCTTAACAATTTAGTGTGCGACATACTTAATATACAAAATATCTATTTTTCAAGTTATTGTTGCCACATATGCAACAACTAATGTGCTGAAATATAATATAATATATGTTGTTGAGGTTGATATATTGAAAGAAATAGCTTGTATGTTTTACTGCTTACTAGCCCATCACTGGATGATGGCTAACGGCTGTTTGTGTTACCTTGTTTATGTTCTTAATGTTTCATTTATAACATACGAATGATATCAGCAAAATTAAAATTTATATTTTACATTATATTTTTGTTTGATAAACATTCAAGCAATGGCAATCTTTTTAACAGATACTTTTTTTCCGGTTTCTTGTATAAAATAAATAAGCTTGGATATTCAATTATGAATGGACTTGTATATATGGTATGGCTGACTAAAACAAAATGGATGGTGCGGGATGATGCTTTTATCTGGAAGGGATTATTTGTAAATAGACAAATTACTCAAAAAGAAAGTAAGAGTATCCTTAAATACTTTCTTTTGAATTCTATCCTTCTATACTTACGTTTTTTTGGAAAATTATTGTTATAGATTAAAAATCCTTTCTTGTTTAATATTTTAAGCGTTTTTATTCTACGCACTATTTTGTGAATTTTAAATACCCTTATTACTATTATCAAACATCTCATAAATACATATACTCTGGAGACTGAATTTGAGAACTGCCGTATTTGAATAGGTAGTATTGTAATAGAAGCCGAATTTAGAGTAAATTAACATAATTATCACATTTCTATAGAAGGGATGCTACCGTATACTTTTCAAGCCATAAATTTCGATAAATCCCACTTGATTGGCTTTTATCACTTTTTTTGGTCACAAAATAAAGAATGGAAATACTTTCGACTACTTAAGTATTGTTGTGATGACATTTTACACGATCATGCCGAGCTATAAACAATAATTGAAGATTTTATTGACGCATAATTCATACGGAATTTCCCATGCGGCTTAAATCGAATTTATTATATTATGTATTAACTTATTAGCTGGACTTTTGAATATAATTCGATCGAAATAACATCCTCAAAGTTGATGTCGTTGTTGCAAGCCGCTGCTACACTGAATCGTACGAGTAATCAATCATCCAGCCGGTAAGTTAGAAAAAATTTTAAGTTTGATTTTAGATATGATATATACTTATGTTATTATTTATTTGGTAACTGAATATTAACTTCATTTATCAAAACAATTATATAAAAAAAAAAATGTTTGACTGTTATCAAAGACTAACAAAATAAAATATTGTTCTCGATTAATATCAATAAAAGAAAACAGCTACATTTAAAAAAAAAATTAGCCATGTCCGCTCCCAATGTGGAGCATATAGACTCCTAATGGAGTTTATCTCAACAGAAGTGTTTCTACGAGAACTCCTTGTTACTCAGTTGCTCAACCTCTCTTTTTCCAAAGAGAGTAGGGATCGAAGGATAGAGCTAGGACAGGAGTAGTGGTAAGCTAATCGCTGTCCGTACCGGGATTTGAGCCCGTGTCCTCCGTAACCGAAGCCAACAATGCTGACCACTCAGCCACAAAGGCGACTAAAATATTAGGAAAGCTACGTGTTCTCTATGCATTTTTCGCGGCTCAACTATTTTTTATTAGTCTCTTGAAAAAGGCAATTTGGGTATTTTTCTAAACATTCTGTAAGCTGTAATAAATGGCAATGTAGTAAATTACATCCGTTATAATTTTGTGGAATTAAACTGATTAATTATTTCATAATTTTATGACACAGTTATTATTATAAGTTATAACGTTATTATACATTTATTACGGTACAAAGTATTGTTTTATATTTTTCAACTTAGCACTCCAAATGATTATACTAAGTCGAACGTCATAATGTTCTCATTTTAAAATGTCACTCACCTATATTTGTATTGCCATAAGAACAATATTTTTCTCCTAACCAATTAAAATGCAAAGAGGAGCAGCGATTCTTTTCAGTCGGCAATTTTTCGACGTATTTTCCTGACGTGCACATGAGCTCTTTAATTATAATTCTGCGCATGCGCTGACAAGCTGGACGCACGCGCACTTCCAAGCTAATAATATCAATGGGAAAATGCCAACTCGATCTCAGCAGAAAAAGAAATGGCGATTGAATGAAGCAGAGCCGTGCAAAAACTCAAATGGATATCGAGTCGCTTATTTGTTCAACTCAACTCCAGCGCTAATTATCGCCATTGACAAAAATACGAAACAATGTAGTGAAGTGAAGATTGCATTAAGAGTACAATGTTCCTATTTGTCAGTTTTTTTTCAAACTTGAGGTCCATGTTATTTCGATTTTTAAAAAATCATGTTACTTCAATGTTATTAATAATTATTATTTTCCATTGCAAAATAACCACATATTTTAATATACACAATTTATAATTTTGATTGTTGATAGTGGATCTGTAGTAAGTTAATAGAAAAATCTAGATACAATATTCAAAAATAATTTGATTTAAAAAAAACAGGTGCATTTTATTTGGATAATGTAGAAAAATACTTCAAGTATGATGAAATCAAGGATCATTTCAATTAATATAAGAAAACTGGTCATATTCTAACATAACATACACATTATATAAAAGTTTGAACAGCTATAGCTTAGTTTATCTCCTAGGTATAGGTATATTACTACATAAAAAAAATCTCATGGAAAAGATTTAAGTTTTTTTGATATTTTGCAAAATTATTCATTCCGGCATAGAATACTATTTTTTTAAGCCACACTTCAAACATACCATTTTTATATCAACTTAGATATACATAAATACTTTTGTTCGCGATACATTGGTTCCAGAAACTGACATGTAAAAAAAACACATTTTCATATAATTTGATAATTGTTTTTGGAAGGAAAAATCGCGTAACAACGAGTAAATCGCGGTAAAAAAAAGAAAGTCATCAAGAAAGAAGAGTTAGGTAAGGTTGTGTTAGTTAAAAATTAAAGTAAATTATTGCTAAATTTATTGTGCCTAATTATAAAATGTATATATCTGGAACGAACGTAAACCGCGAAAACAGTATATTGGCCAATGAAAATTATTAAAACCATAAATGTATAATTAATTACGTTTACATAAACTGATTGGTGTACAATATACTTTAATGGCAGAACCAGTTTACTTAAAAAATGAACAGCCAAATAAAAATATAAAACTGTGTCTCTTATTATGGAATGCCTTTAATGACGAACATTTTGATAAACGTGTTAAAAAAAACCAAAATCCTTTTATCGGTAAAACATTATTGCTTCACAAAACAAAATACTTTACTAATCAAATTGAACGTAATTTGTTCCTAATTGTACAAAACAAGAATTATTTGCTGCCTTGTCATCAACAGTGTGTTCGCAAAATAAATAAAACTTTGGTAGCTATGTTGTTGTCTATGAGAGTCATATTATCTTCGTTCGGCATCCAATATTGCAAAAACGACAGTTTTACTAAAACTTATATAATCAATGCCATTCGATGGCAAATCTTTTTTTCTGTGAAGTACAGTCATAAAAATATGGCTTTTATAATAATATGATAATATCACATAATATGACCTGATTATTTTTGAGAAATCGTGGACATGAATTGTTTGTTCTACCAAGGTGTAGAACCAACCTGCCAATGGTAATGCCACTGAGGAGAGCTTTAACGGTGTTCAGCAATATTGCTTTAGATGTCGACACATTCCACGTAGACGTGGGTGAGTTCCGACGAATACTATTTTTTATGTATTAATGTAAAGTTCGTCGGAGCTTACTCCTTTGATTCCTTTGCTATTTTTTTTCTACTGCTTTTAATATTAAAGTGTACTCATTTTTTTTTCATTGTAAAAGTTTTAAATTTATAATTTGTCAACCTTATGCAATGTTTATTAAATAAATAAATAAAATGACACCTTTTTTCTCATCTGAACCATTTTTTATTGATAACGCGGTTTCGCATGCCAATTGAAAAACAAATAGTGAAATAATCCATACAGGGATTGAGCCCGTGGACACCGCAACTGAATAATGCGAATAAATTATTCTCATATAGAAACTATAATATTATACATAAGAAAAATTATCCTAATTAAATTCATGCTTATTATGTATGATAATATTCCAACATAAAGAAAGCTTGTACGATTTTTATTTGTTTTAAAACGTATTTATAAAAAAGTGAACTCAAAAGCAACACATTAATAATATGCAACTTAGCACAGAGACAAAACTTCCATTAATTGTTATGAGGAAAGTAATGTTTGATATTCTCGTGAATGGCATAATTCTCTTTTTGGTGTCACATAAGCTGAAAGAAATGTGGTTATAAATATTACTTATATTCATCTTCAGGTGCTCAAAATGTTAAACGTAAACCTGTTTCGTAAATACTCATTATAGTATTAATTTAACTTCAATCGTGAACCTGGGAAGGTTATATTAAAAAGCATTGTTTTATTCTCCACTATGGTGGTAAACGTAACGTTAAAAGATTGCTGATCATTGTGTACTTGAAATAATTTCATCGAGATTTTGCAATGCAATAAAAATATCAACTCCTTCGACATGCCGAATTTTACAAAAAGGTATCCGAAGCATTCGCTTGGCACGTCATCACAAAGAAATACAAATTAAAATGAACTCCGAGATGTGATGTGGACCTCCCGTTACAATGGAATACTTTTTTTTATCTTACGTGCAAAGAAACTTTGCAAGTCATTTTTCGACTACCCTTTCATTCCACTTTCTTCGATATTATACAATAGAATTTCAATTTAAATACAATTGTATTAATGATCCGTTGGAAAATCAACGTTCAACTGTATTTTATTAAAATTAAGGATTTTTTATTTACAACTTGACGAGTGACATTCTTTAATGTCTAATGGTATATCTTCATTATTTGATCTGAATGAGTATAACGTCATTTTTTATCATATACGTTCCCAGTGTGGATAAACTCCAAATTTTTAATTTAAATATTATTCCATCAAGAATTTGTAGTTGATAGCAGCGGTGGGCTGCCAATAAGTAAACAAAAGGCTCGCTTAATATAAGGTTTTTTTATACATACTTACATTATGTAACAGTTTGAAATTTATCGTGATTCAATTAATATAGCTGAAAAATGTATTTACCTACATTAAGGATAAATAGGGATTTTTCTTTTAGCTCCAATTACATGTTTCAAACGTTATTCTTAAGCAGTTTTAGAAAATATGTTAAAAATACCAAATGTTCATCACTGCTTTCTTTAATTTAATTATAATGCATATATTTACACATTATATAACACATATATTTGAAAATACTGCTTTCCATAATTTAACAAGGGGCTCGCGCGAGCCACCTCCAACCCACCCCTAGTTGACAGTATTAACACTGTTTTTTACGAATCATTTTAATAATTGTGCCACATTAATTATAAGGTTTTAAAATTTTCCGATCAAGGTGTTTGTTTGTTTTTTTTTCAAACTTTTCCAATAAAGAAACACTTTTACCCTCAAATCCTGAAATTTTACAATAACATCTTGTGTACTTTGTTGAGTAGGTGGGTAATAATTAGGTAATAATATGTTTAAACATATTGCAACCATAATAGTTAACACCTTATCATATTTCGCGGAACGTTTTGTGGTAAAACCTGTCTTAAAAATCAGTCAACAGTGTACAATTTTCAAGCAATCAATTTATAGCTCTTACCTACCGTAATTTGAATACATTACACACTTACAATAAAATTTACCGTTTTTGAACCCAACATCTTTTACTTGGAGTGTCGTAGCCTTTGCCACTAATCGCCAGGTCCCCATCGCGATAAAACGACGACAGCTGCGACCAGTCAAGTCTCGCCTCGGGGCAGCACGCGCTCCTCTCGGACCAACGCAACAAGATGAAATATTTCAACTTAACTGCACTTTTATTTAATGTGTAAGAAATAATTCAACATTTATAAAGAACCAAATATAATCTTATTAGCACATGATAAATTTATTTAAATGATGAGGAAATATCGCTATAAATTAAACGAAAAAAATACATTTGAATACAAAAATACATTTGGGTTTTAATTCTGCGAGCGAATAATGTTGTCTTTTAATCATTGAGTATCAACCATAATCAAGGTGGCTCCCTTGGGGCTCACAGAGGCAACATCCGTGTAAAGAATATTAAATACGAAAGCCGCAACAAGCAATACAAAAAATATATATACAGTAAAACCCCCATTTACACTATGGTCGGGGCCGTGTAATTGGGGGTGTGAATCTCATACAAAATTAGGGATTTGGTTTTTTTCCGCGGAAAACGCAAATCAAAGATTTCCCTTAGTTTTGCAAAAAAAAAATATGGACGAAATATTCAGTTTGTGTAGTAGTTCATATCCCGCACACAGACAGACGCCCAGCTATGCGTGTATAGCTTGGCACGTGTTGAATACACAGACGCTAGCCAACATTTGACTGTATGCGTGGCACAGACAAAAGTCTCTTAGTAACGACAATGGAATGCGACCGTGCAATTGGGGGATTTGTGGCGAATATTTCAAGCCAGCGCGTAATTCGGAGTAGTGTTGTTGAGGGTTCCACTGTATATGTGAATATTTTGATAGATTCCTCGTTTATTGTGGTAAAATATTTTCAATGTAGTTATCTTGAGTGGAAGATTTATGATTTTTTTTAATCACGTCGCCGTAGACGTAGTCAATTGATATACAGATGTAGTTTATTTGTTTATTTATTTCATAATATATTCCATGACTAAAAAAAAACATTTTATTTTAAAAGTGTCACTTAACTCAGAAGTATTAGTTAGCCCTTTGCTAAATTTCAATTACGCTGACGAGGCCCTTGTTAAATTAAGAAAAACCATATTCTTAAGTCCATGTGTTAATTCAGGGTTTCTCAAACTATGTTCCGCGGAGCCAGAGAAGGTGTTCCGAAAAAAAATGGAATGGTTTTATACGCTGCAACACAGTTTTAAAAAAATCTTAAGAATTCAGCTAAGTGTTCCGTTATATTTTCCGGACTTGCGAAGTGTTCCATTCCAGAAAATGTTTGAGAAACCCTGTGTTATATTATATAAAGTATTAATAAACAATATCATTAAATTTAAGAACTCAGTGATTTATATTCGGTGGTTCTGCCATACATATATATTATCTACGACCGTTTAAGTATAACGTATGGAATGGAAGCTTAAAGACCAGAAATTATTTCATTGTCAATCTTGAAATTATTCATTTTTGCAATCTAATAATGTCGATAAAAAAAATGTTGCTATTGATATTAATTGAATAACGGTAAATTACATAATATAACTAAATGTATAGATATGTTAATATTCGATAACTTGTATTATTACGGCGTATCATTTTATGGGAGAGATAAAAAATTTACCCTTTCCCGGAACACTGCGAATTACTTTCAGCTTAAGCGAACACTTTGTAACGTATCGGCAGCCCATCGCTGATTTAACTCGTTCTACAAGTCGCTTTAGAAATAACAAATATTTGACGATACATAATCAGCTCATGAATGGTATGTTTAGTATTCTCGCTAAGATGCAAATTTATTTGTCAATAAAGAATTGATCAAAACGAAATTGTCAAAATCTTGTCGTTTTCGTTTCCATTGGCAGGTCACTCACCGATTATATATTCGTGATAGAAAAACCCAGACACATTTAAGTTGTTAAATTGTTGGCAGGGCCGGCGCTACCATACAGGCGAAATAGGCAATCGCCTAGGGCGCAAATCATTAAGGGGCGCATAAATTGAGTAATCAAATAAATTTTATACTCTTATAACCAATAATAGTTTATACTTGTAAATGTTCGTTATAATTATGTATCGTATTCTATATAATTCGAACAAGGTAGTTTGAGCGACTGACTAACTAACAGTTCTCGTAAAAAACATCTTTTGAGATACCACCATTAGGAGGCCATATGATTCACATTGAGAGAGGACATGCATAAAAAATCCACAGTTTGTTAAAAAGGGGGCGCGTCAATAACCGTTGCCTAGGGCGCCAAATAACCTCGCGCCTGTACTGGTTGTTGGCACTTGACAAAACTCATTAATTGTCCGTAACATTCGTTTCGAGTTTTTAAGTTCTTCGCCAGTTTTTGTATTAGTAAAAAAGCTATTTACTTCGTGTCAGCAAATAATACTTCTTACACCGTCATTGTGTCACATTTTTTCTTTCGTTTTCTTGTTGGCTGGTTATTTTATGCAGCGTTTAAAGAGTGTGATTGATTGAAATGAAAATGGAAGATAAAAATAAAGACATTTTAATTTAGCAACACTTAACCGTGGGAATAGCGCTGTGTGTTTGCAATTACCTAAACACACTGGTTTTCAAACTGTATATTATAACGCGCCACATATTTTTTAAAATAAGATGCATTTGAATGTTATAAACCGAATTTAACAGTAAATTAAAAGACCATGATTACTCACGGAGTAATAACAAAAAAAAATACAAAATAATTATATGTAACTAATTTAGCTTGTTTATCAGTACAAATTTTGACGAATATGATGTGGTGTGATCGAAGAAAATGATATTTGGGGTTGTTCTTTCACGACAAAATAGTAAATAATGGTAGACCCTTTTAAAACAGGGAGCGACCATTCTGAACATTGACACCTTTAACCACGATACGTGAGAAATGATAAAAAAAAAAACAAGCAAAATCATTCAAGTTAAGTGCATTCATTTTTATAGTTGATGTGTATAACGTAGACACGCCCGCGGCGTTACCGGAGCGTGTATTTTTTAATAACGTCGCCAGTCTTGTGTTTTCGGTACGTCAAGCGGACGTCAATCAATCGAATCCTCTCCCGCTCATGCGGGTTGACGAAAATTTTCCCCGCTTGCTTTATTAGAAGACGCCATTTTTTGTTGTTGTTGGCACACTTTGATTTTCATTTTTGAAGACTAACCTTCTCTCTCTCTCTATTATTCTCTCTACCTATTTAATTTGATTGTTTTTAATAATTTGCGTGTTATAACCGATTGCAAATCGAAAATAGAGACACCTAACGGATTAGATTGACCTGTCTCAATACGTAACAGAACTATATTTGTAAGCAGGCCCGCTCCTCACTCGCAGTATACGGACGCCTAGAAGACGTTTGATTCTAATATAAGTTTTTCTATGTGAACTGTTTGTTACTCAGTCGCTCAACCTCTCTTTTTCGAATCGTTTCAAAAAATATACATAATAACAACGAACAAATACATAAATCAAAATAAAACAAAATGTACTATTATTTATTATTATTTGAGTACATAAAAATAATTTTAATACCCCATTTATGCGCCCTAGGCAGTTGCCTATTTCGCTTGTATGGTGGCGCCTGCCCTGGGTAGCCCCAGCTACTATATAACCAGGTATGAATTAAGAACAACATGAAATGAATACTTATATTATTTTTTACGCTACATTCCTACGAATTAATTAATTAATTACTTTGGAAAACTTTTCACACCCTCTTTAAATAGGTACGCGCGACCTAGTTTGAAGACCATTGGCTTAACGCCAATTTTAATCGATAAAATTAAATTGCTCAGTCAAAAAAATTATCTTTATAATGTTCTATACTTAGGAAGGTTTTTCAAACACAATTATTAATGCTTTTTTTGACAGTAAACACAAATATATCAAAATTTCCACATCAGTTAAGATTCAACTCAAATACTTGAAGAAAATAGATATCAAAGACAATTTATTATGGACATAAAAATCTCAAATTCAATAAAACATACGAATTATGGATTTGAGTTACATAATAAGTAAATTCCCTTGTAATTAGTACAAACATTAACTGTTTTAAGGGCTTCAAAATAACTTATATTCTTAAAACTTATAAAATATTTTGAATTCAGTTTTAGAAATTTGAAAAAGAGGCCCTCATAATTTGATTGCGCTTGAGGCCTCCTAATTGATTAATCCGGTAATGCGTGTATGGTATATTAAAAATCGGGTTAAAAAAAATTACGCTCGTGGATTGATTTTTGATTTTGTTGAAAATATAACAAAATTCATATTTAATATTTATTTTAAATTTGTTATCACAACCACCCGTGCATATAATATTTTATTTTAATTCAAAAATAAAATATCGAAGCCAAATAGAGTTATATGGGGTGCTACACTATAAGTGAAAATGATCTAACCGAAAGTTCATTTGATCTAACCCTTAATAATCAAATGATAAGACCACATAATTTTAACTATTTAATTATTTATTAGAGTCATCTAAATACAATGGAACAGCTTAATAAAGCAAAACTTAAACTAAATCAAAAATATTTCTGCTTCCCGACAAACCAGAGAAATAAATAAATTTAAAAAAAAGCCTACATCAGGGTGGGGAACCTTTTAATTTCTAAAAGTCAAATTCATTTATCTGATTCAACATAAGGCCGTCGTAAAGAAAACGTTGACACCCCCACCCCTTTTTTTCGCCTGTCGAACATATAATGGGTTGATTGCGTATATGTTTTTGATCAAAGTGAATATTTCGATCAAGTCAGAAGGCCGTATCAGAGAAGCTACGAGGCCGCAAGTCCTCTCCACTGGCCTAAACGCTTAAACAAATAATGTTGGCAACTTCTGCTAATCTTGACTATTCGAAATGTCAATCGATTTTTGTAAATCGAACGTTTTTATGAATTCTCGTTTAGCCTGTTCAACTATTGAATGTAATGCACAATATCAATAGATAACTATTAAACAGACAATAAAAATCTGAGGATCCATCAAGCACGATTTTTTGGCAGTCATAAAATTTGCAAGCATTTGAATCACTTGGGAATTCTATATAAAAAAAACAAAACCAACGATATTTTACCCGTTAACTTTTATGTAACAAAATGTCAAGTCATATGTGAATAAGTTTGTTCTGCTAGCGAAAGGGTTTATGTTATGTTGTCAAGGGAATAGTGTTACACAATGCATACAAATCATTTGGGAATAGGTTATATCACAAAAGATCGAACGGAACATTGTGTTCTGAATTATTCTCAGATGACGGTGTAAAATATGTGTATTTCTTTGCTTTTTTAAATAAGAACTATTAAATATAACTCTTAAATATTTTATACTGCTATTGGTTGCTAGCTACCCATATTGTAATAAAAAAGCAATATTACCGATGGCAAAAAAACACATTTTTATACGGTTGTTTTTGTATTCACTGTCAAACTTTGTGATATCTCATGTACACTTTCTACGTTTCTACTAATAACTGAAAGTATTTTCAAAATTACATTACAAATTAGAAGTTTTTTTATGATATTAAAAAGTCCAATCACTCCAATCTGAATAATCGAAAATCTGGATAATCAAGACCCGGTTAATATAAGTTACAATGTACTGTCTTCCACCGACTGACAGCAACGTTAAATTCAATCTCATCAAAATATTCGAAAGCCATATTCCTTATTGATCATTATTTTTAATGAAATTTTCGTCAGTAGTTCTGCAATTAACCAACATGAATGAAAACCTTTTGCGCAATAAATAAGACACTCGGTAAAATCCGGTCACGATCTTATGGAGTACGATTGCTAAACTTATGGAGTACGAATGATCAAATTTGAATTCACGACAGATTAAAACCTGATTTGCGAATTGTTGGCGAGCCTTCCACACTCATTACCTGGCTTGGATCTTGTACCTACATAATTTTAACGTAATGATGCTTCTTTAATGATACAAAAAGAACACCACACGATGATGGAAGAAGCCGCGAGTCACATTAGCAGAAAAAAAACTTGACAATAATACGAATTGCCAATCTCTGCTCTAGAAGGGCTTGTAACTTTACGCGCATACTTTCGTAAATTAATTTACCGTGCAATACAATATTATCTTGGTAATAAAGTGGAAACAAACCGCATTAATCTTGGTAATTTTCAAAAGGAATTCCATTTACTTCTTCTATAAGACCCGCGATAAAAATATACGTTTTAAAAAAGATTTCTGCAGATATTTTGCACAAAAAATACATGACATATTTTCTGCTAAGAATACTTTACCATTGAAAACCTTAAAAACGACTATCAATTCGATTTTTAAATTAAGATTAATTCCTGCTAAGTCACCGACGATTCCATCAAAAATATGCAATAGTTTGATGTTAAAAAAAAAAAAAAAATTATACTAATCTAACATTACTCATTAAGATTTTTTTAATTATCCGCAAATATTCATTGTGAATGTGTTTGTATATATACTTATTACTAACCAAATTTACTTAAATGAAATACTAAATCCCTAAAAGCACTGGTTTATATGACTATGAATTAAAATGAGTAATGTTAATTTTGTGAAATATTTTTCAACATATGGTTTTTTTATACATAGATACTTAAAAGGGGTCAAAAGAGTGTGAATATGCATGTATCAATATTCAATAAGTTCATTATTGATAAATGAATATGCATAAAAATGACTATTAATAATACATGCAGCGGGAAATAATAAAAGGTATGCTAAAATTTAAAAGGGTTTCAACTATCATTCATCGATAAAAATAATATATAAAAATCAATTTATAAAGCAAAGGTGCTCAATTACAACGGTGCAAAATGTTTAAGGAGACCTTTCTTTTTACTCTCAAACGAAATGCATTGAATACATAAAGAAAGTTTGGTAAAAAATCATTTTAATTAACCATTACTTACCTAAGCAGGTGTAAATTTGCAAGAAACATATTAAACAAATGTTAAAATGCCAGTAAAACATCTTTCTTTCACGACTTTTTTCTCAGTGACAAGCCTACCCTCACATGTAAGAATATAGCTGATGGCAAAACAAATAATAACAGCAATGGAACATAATATTGCCTGCTTAAACCATATCCATTTCTTGTCTCAATACAATATTTTGATTCATTCTATCGACGCATGGTGAAAAAAATACTGAAAATGTTGAGTACCATATTTTGATACAACCATTAACGTAATTTTATTCGGCAAACCGTTTAAAATTACACAATAGCCTTTTGAATATTCAAAAAAATTAATAAGTGGAGCTGCCATCAGTTTTCGCCCTTTGAAACTGATCAATAGATATAAAAAAATATTGGTATGATGACTTGCAAATTTTACCCTAAGGATATAGAATAGAGTGGCAAAATCTTTAAACAGATTGATCAATGTTTTCTTAAAATTTATTGTAAAATCTCTCGATAAACTATTTGCAATGATGTTAAAATTAAATAAGAATACGTACTTAATGTTGAGAGAAATTCTGAAGCTTTTGTGACATATATAATGAAACCAATTGATTATTAGGCTTTAAAAATATATTTGTGTATTTCTTAAAATATAGCATCCTATAATTTTGAAAATGTCTCAGTTTATTTAACCTGATATTACCTTTTTGAAATACTGTACACAGTGTACACAAAACATTCGCATTATAGACAGAACAAGACGTCAAAGAGACCCATAGATAGACGTTGATTTATTATCTAACTAAACGCCAAATATTATTACGTGAAAAAATACTTAAAATAGTCATCTCTTTTTCTATCATCATCATCCCTAAATCGACTGCGAAGTTTTCAATACTCTTATGAGGCCAAATATTTTTGATTACTTTTACTACACTTAATTACTAAACTACAACTTATGTAAATTTCAATTACTAATTTTCCTCAAGTTTTTCTTCGTCTTATAAATAATATACGAAATAGATTTATCATAGAGTATTTGATCAAAAAGTATTCAAGTGACAAGTTCAAAGTATGACTTGCTTAAAATACTTTTTTGGAAATGTATGGAGTAAGAATCCATGAATGACACGAAGGAAACACTTGTTATTAATTAGTAATAGTTAGTGTAGGAATGAATAAAAATACTTGTATTTTGTTATATGTAGCTAATAGCCTAATATACAAACTGAAACATAAGAATATGTATATGTACTAAATTACGAGAGATGATTAATCCTTGTTTTATTTAGTATGGGAGGGTTAGGGCTATATCATTCAGCAATGGCATCATATTATTAACTGTATGATACGACAATCAATCTAAATTATTCAGTTTTTTTTTCACAAAAGACAGTTTGACGTTAAATGACACAAATAAAAAGGAAAACACGTGTCGTAGTTTTTTTTCCGCTAAACGGGCGATTTTGTTTCATAACTTTTAAAGCAATTACGCCGACTCCTTGTTCAGAGAAAATAATTTAAAAATTACAATATTTGATTTTGGGCTGATAGCCCACCTTTTCCAGTTATCCCATTGTAATTAGTGCCGGCGCAAGGTTATTTGGCGCCTTAGGCAACATTCATCATAAAATCGTCTAGAATTTCGGGATGGAGATTTTTGCTCGACGATTTTTAAATCCTGGAAATTTATTGATTTCCTAAAATGAAAAAATGCGAAACACAGATAGACTCGCTCAATATTTTTTTTGCGCTATAAAGAGCACCACTTCTCGTGGTGGCAAAGATTTTTTAAGTTTTCGAATTACTGCTTGAAGCTCACTGCATAAATATTTAATATTATTAAAGTATAAAAGATTATTTTACTCTTTTATTTATGGCGGTTGCTTATTTTGCCTGTATGGTGGCGCCGGTCCTGATTGTAATATAATACATACATATATATCACTTTTAGGGTGTTCACTGGCAATACTTGGTGGAAATTCATTATATTAACAAAAACACAATATTCCTTTGTACTTCATTCCACTTTATTAATTAGGTCAGGACCGGTTTCGCTCATTGGGAGCATTCTCAACCGATAAGAAAAATATAAAAACAGTGCTATTTATACAAATTTAAATTGAAATAAAAGGTGTAAGCAACTATTAACAATGAAAAGAATTTACAAATTACATTATAATTACACAAAATTAAAATGCTTAACACCTATAACATACAATTAAAAAATCATCAAAGACTAATAATTATAAGTGGCAAATGATGTCAATTATAAACCCAATTAAAATTTGAGAAATTTTTAACAAAGTGAAACTCTATATTACTAAAGTAAATAACTTAATGATGATTTTGTGTTTTTCCCACTTAATTGATTTTAACAATTACTAGTTTAAAGCTATTAGCTCAACATCTCTATACATATAAGGCAACTTACTGATAAAAAATGTTTAAAATAGAATGTTTTTTATTTAGTTGAAAATACTTGTAGAGGAAAACAGGCACTGATCACTCTATAAAATTGTGAAATTAGTACAAACAAATAATGTCACTGATCAATTGAAAAATAATTAGTTTGTTCCATTTGAGGGTTAAGCCATGGATCCACGTTTAGGAGGTATCTAGAAACTTACCTCATTGCCATGTAAACAGTTTTTCATACTATTTATAAAAAATATTTTTTTCAGATGAGAGAGAAGTATAATATGGCAGAAGCATAGACGCAAATTTAATACATATCGATTACAAAAAAAAGGCAAGGTTTTATCCATAAAGAGCAAACGTAGACATTTTAACACAGTATGTGTTAAAATGCAAAATACTTCTTGTAATGTAAACTACAAATATGTATACCCTTTTTTTCTTTTAGCTGCCTCTTCGGAGCATATAACCGCCAACCAAGATTTTCTATCTCTGACCAGTGGCATAGCTAAAAATTTTAAGCCATCATGCAAAACGTCACAAGGCCACCCCACGTAATTTGTTATATTTAGTATATAGAAGTTTGAGTTACGCACGCATTAAATGACTGCAATTAGGTGTCTATGCAAAATAGCGTAGCTAGAAATTTGGGGCCCTCATTGTTATAATGTGAAAACATACAAAATTATTTTAGTTTTAAAAATTAAATATGGTTGACAGCTATTTCAGCTTATGCTAAACTTAAATATATTACAGTGAAACCTCGATTTTACGTTTTCCAAGGGATCCTGGAAAAAAAACGGTAATTGCAGGAAACGGTGAATGCGGGAAAGCTTCAAATAATAATAAACAAGTAAAATCTTAAAAAAACATTTATTTATTAGTTACTTGTACATACTGTCCTTTATGCTAGTTTGTTTCTTTGTTGTTTGGCACTTTAATCGGAACAAAGACGCCTCAAACTCGCGTACTTTTCTAAGAGCGGATTCATCGATTTCTTTGGAATAGAAAAATAATTTTATTTTTTCGAAGGCCAATAATGCTTGTGTAAATGTTGGAATAGGTTCGGTATTATGGTCTTCGCCATCTTCTTCTTCACTGCTGTCATTAGTTGCATCACATAATGACTCGATTGTTTCAACGCCACAGGTAGCTAGCTCACTGTAAAGCACTGGTACAATTTGGAGGGTAATAAACTACCTTGATGTTCTTAAGAAATGAAGTATCTCGAGGATGGGCGGCACAATTGTCTATTAGTAGTATTTTACGCCCCTGAGCACTAATTGAGGAATCGAAATTCCTCAAGAAAGCCATAAAAATATCGGTGTTCATCCATGCCTTCTTGTTGGCGTGGTATTTTACAGGAAGTGTTTTTATATTCTTAAAACATCGAGGTTTCAGCGATTTTCCTTCTTCTTCTCAGCTGAGTTTTAGTTTTCTTTAGGGGTGGCGGCATTTTAGTTTCAATTTGGAAAAAAAATGATACGAGATGTGAGGCAATATTGAACGCAACTGACTTGTACAAATCCAGCTACGCGACCAAAAAGTTTGTATGTACAGGAATAATTATTATCATGAATTTTAAACAATTCTACATTTGCATCATAAACAATAATACGCGTGTGGTGGATTTCAACCCAAAAAAAAATAGCACAAGCGTCCAATGCGTCTAACATGTACAGTGCATTCCAACGTGTCTAGACATAACACCTGCACTCGGCTGTCAAACTTACTTGCTGAGATATGGAGAAATATGCAATAAAAACGGTCAATCAGGATAATATTTGTGACGGGACCAAAATATTTCGACGGTTTATCGAGGAAATCGGTAAATCGGGGAACGGTCAATGCGGGATTATTTAACATTGTTCTTATGGGAGTTTGACGGGACTATAAAAAATAAACGGTCCAGCCGGGAAAACGTATTATGCGAGAACGGTTGATCGAGGTTCCACTGTACTCGCTTAGAAGAGATACACATCACATCCTCTCATCAACGCTAACATCCAAATTTATATTGCAAAATATGGTATATTTAATAAACCGATTCAAGTGTTTCTCGGGAAGATAACAAATATGCATTATAGCGCCTTGCAAGGAAGGGTTTTGGCAATTTGTTGTATTGAGTATGTAAAAATTTGGGGCCCCCTTTTCGCTGGGTTTTCATGCATTGTATGACTCTGCAATGTGGTGGCTACGCCGCTGGCTATGACAGACTTTTTGCTTCCACCCCTGGATCGTCAGCATATTTCGTATCCAGGTCTTGCCAAGCTTTATACAGAATAGACATAAATGGTTTGACACATGAATTACGGGATGGGAAGGAATGTTTCAGCAGGATGATTCCAATAAAAGATAATTATTTTAAAAATATTTTTTTTTACTATTACTAAATTTCCAACAAGCATTTTAATATATCTCGAGTTATTTAAAAAAATCACAAGCTTTCTTTATTTACGTTGCCTTTTTAGACAATTTCAACACTTAATACTAAGTTTTTTGTCTTTATATATTATGAATTGTCAAAGATATTTAAGTATAATATAATGTTTTGGCACTGACCGTTATGCACAAAATTAATTCAACTCTCACTTATTTAGAAATATGTGTATATATACTGTTTGTTGATAAAAAATATTATAAATGATGCAAAATTCTAATTCAATTTTAGTGAAATTAGGAACATTCGTATTGATACACTACCTACCTGGAAATATATAAAACTGGACAATCATCGAATGAATGTAAAAAGTCGAAACGAAAATTTGTATGTAATTTTTGATTGAATTGTTTGAATGCCAATAACATGTTCAGTACCAAATTTCCTTATGAATAAAAAGAATAAAAATTAAGTAAAATGTTGACATTTTACATTTATTAGGATGGATTTAAATCTATGCAGCCAAAAAATATCAAAAATATTAAGTCTTATAGTCATTTTCTTAATTAGATGTAATCTATCAAACCTAAGGAGACAATGGGAATGATTATCAGCACTGAGTATTTTATATTGGATGTTTGCGATGTAAAAATAGCAGAGAATGAGATAGACGGTAATCAGCATCTTACGAATCAAACTGATCTTAAGCGACTGTCGAGATAAAGCAAACTAAGATGAAAGCCTCACAAAAGGTGGAGTTAATAGTGGGTCAACGTCTTCAAACATATTTTCGTTAGACAACGCTTCACCGGAATCATCTTCTGTAAGTTAAAATATCTTCTACAAGATGACTCAATTTCTTTCCTCTCGCCGCAACTCATCTAATCAGTCTTCTAAGGGCAGTAGGACTGTAGGATATTTATTAATTTTAAAAAAGTAAATGTATGACGATAAAGTGGATTACACTGGAATCGAAAAGTCTAGTAAAATTATAATGCAATAATTAGTATTTTAATGAAATAAAGAATAGAATAATAGACATCTATCTATGTCAACAAAAGAGCCTCCTTATATTCGATGCGAAACAATAAAACATGCTCATGGCAGTTCTTGAATCCATTTTGATAATTCTTCAAGATTGACAGGATGCTCGTCGCTTTCATCAATGGAGGATGATTCAGCGAATTGAACTGAAGTATTCAGATGAGAAAATTTGAAATCTTTATCTTTCTTTCCAAGAAACGTTGTGTTATCGGCATGGGACGGGTCGACTGATTGGAGTTGGCTCGATTTCGTCAGGCGCAGAAGGTTTCTAATGAAGAAAATAAAATACATTTTTATTAATACACACTGTTTTACCAGAGCTGTGGAATTGGAGACATAAGCCGGATGTTTTTTCAGAGTCAGTTGGAGAAATCTTATAAATCCGACCCATTTTATTAGAATGATTTAATGTGTATTCATATCACACAATTTCATAGTTGTTGCCACTGCATGTTAGCCTGACTGAAGATGTTAAATGGTACAAATATATGTAGTAAAAAGAAAATGATTGAAAAAATCAAGTAATTGATTTTCTATTATTAGAAATGTATCATTTTTGCTTCTTGTCTATTATTTATCATCACTTTTAGCAGCATAAAATGAGAAATAACTTTCCATAAAAAACAGCCACAAAACTTATATCCATTCAACTATGGTACTCACTTTATTTCATAATTAATATATAAAAATTTAATTTAATTTTCGTACAAAATTAATGACTGAAAATAATTCCTTTATTTAAATGCTTGCTAAATAAACTTACACCACATTATTATGAGAAATAAAATCAAACACATCAGCTGCAGATTGCTACTAAGTCAAATCTAATATTTGAACCGTGATGGCAGTTTTGCTGGATTTTGAAATCAGGATCATAAAGAATAATATTTTGCGCTCCGAATTTTTTTTTACCATCTAAATTTAGCAGTTTGACTAAATTACCAGTCATCACTAGTATTTGCTTTAATGATTGAAATATATTTGATTTATAAAAGAAAGCAGAAATAATAAAACTTACATTTCTTTCTCAAGTAAGCTGAGAATAACTTGACTTCCTTTTGCCAGAGGGAGATCTTGCTTGTTGCATAATATTAAAATGGAAGGAGATATTTTATTTATAGCCGGATCAGACAGCAGAATATAGAGATACCTGTTAAAATTGTAATATGTTTAGTAAATGTTAAGAGTTATCAAGTCAGTTTCGTAGATTTACAGTTTTTTAGAGTGAAAATTAGGCAACTTCAACAAACCTTTTCAATAAAAAATTATACGTTGTTATCAACTCTCACATCAGTGATGATGATCTGTTTTTTTTATTTTTTGTAACCACATTCTCTCCTAATGTGGAACATACAGATTCCTAATGGAGCTTATCTCAATGGAAAACATAAATAAATAAATAGGAATGGAGCGAGGACAGGAATCACTCTATCTACGTTTGAAGGATTAGATAGGTGAGAAAAAATTCAGCCATCTATGCTATGGAACATCCATATATCAATCTATGAAACAGTCCGTACTGGGATTTGAAGTGAATTAAACAACCAAAGTCAAGACGTTGACCACTCAGTAAAACATAATGATAAAGCATTAAATTTAACTTACTCCGCTACATCCCGAATATCCTTTTGCAAGGTCGATGAATCAATGACATAAACCAAGCCTCGTGTCGCACCTTTGTATTTATCAAATATTTGCCCACGTACTCGCTCTTGTCCAGGAATATCTATTATTTTCAAAACACTCTGTAAGAAACACAATAAAAATATAATTATATCTTACAATTAAACCGCCTAACTTCTGTTTTATAAATAAAAAGACTAAAAAAAATACTGAAATTAATAATAAAAACACAAATTTGAAATACCCTTATTATTTAATGATCTCGAGTCTCTGCAGCTTTGATTTCATAAACTTGACTCGTCCACACCATTTAGTAAAAAATAAAATATAAAATAAAATGAAATGAATAGCACTAAGCAATAACTATGAATTATTGTAAAATCTAAATAATTAAACTTATACTGTAACGAGTGAAGACTCATTTGATGGTTGGTTAAATTAATTTTCTTATGGACAAAAATTGTGCAAGCAAGTTTATAAAAATCATTATATATTTATAATAATTTTATTATTTATAAGATTAGAATAAGAATCAATGTTTACTTTGAAAAAAGTAACCTTACGTTACAGTTAGTGTGAAGATGCTTCTCAAAGAGATGAAATAATTGTCACGGTTAGTAACACAAGCAGTGGTATAGCAAAGTAATCAAATTTTAATAATGCCAAAGTATATTTGATGAACTCACATTGTTGATTTGATAATCACCAACATTTTCGGTGATGGATGTGTGCGTTTGTCGAAATTGAGAATGCAACAAATGAGCAAAAATAAGTGTCTTTCCAGAGTCGCTGAGTCCAGTGAGTAGGACACTTGTTCTTGCCTGCTTTCTACGGCTCCACAGCCATATCACTAAACACAAAACATACTAATAATACATTTGAATCAAAGCAAGGTGGTACAGTAATGTGTATTTATATTTCTGTCAGCTTCCATTAGCCTTACTTTTACAACTGAACACTTACTGCAGCTATCGCACATTGAAATTTGTTTAACTATGCATGTTGGTATAGAAGGAAAATGGTCAAAAACTTCCAATATAAAAAATAAGTCAAGACGGACTAAATGAACTGGTGGCATTCAATTTAAATCACTTTAGATAACTGTTATTTGGTAATATTACTGCATTAAAAGCTCTTATTTTTATAATTTTCTGAAATTTCTTTTATTCATAAAATATGATATTCTGTTCCGTTAGTTCAGAAATTTTAAATGCTGTGTAACATGCCTTTCATTTTATTTCTATAACCTGAATATGATACAAAAGTATTCTATCAATTACTGGCTAAATAATAAAATTCCAGACTACAATTTTAGCATAGGAATGTGAATAAATTATATAATTATTTTCTAAACAATACTTCAGCATATTGATTTATTCTACTGTTTTATTTTATCATATTTCAATGATTAATATTTTTAAAAATTGTCCCTGGTAGAAGTACTGTGATATGAAAATAGAGGTTATTGGAAAAGTCATTGATTCAGTTTCTTTGTGTGTAATTGATATCCAAAATATAAGATATTTCTTCAAATAGCCTTTTTTTAATTAACCAAAACCTTAAGGGTCGGTCCATAATGAAAAAAGTACCTATTTTATAAGAGAAGTAAATAATAAATTAGTGTGAAAGTTCCAGTAATTCTAGAACACGTAGCCTGATAATATTGCCTTGTGACCAAAAAATACACATTAGATCCTAAGAGGATGTTAAGTTAAAACATTGTATTTGTACTTGAATGCAACCAGAGCTGCGCCGCAGCATTGATTTTTCCGTGACCCGGAAGACCACCGCATGGCGGTCGCTCAATAAAATGCAATTTTAAATGTATTTTTTATTATTAATTGTTTGAATCAGGATTGTATTTTTCAGACCTTTGCAATTGAGTCATTATTGAAGTGCGACCATTGTTTGTGTGTATGTGGCGTTATCGAGTGTAAAATTCAATAAAGTTAGGAAATATTTGAATGATAATATTTTCTTCAGTTTAAGATTTTACACCGTTAAAATCTTTAACACATGGTTTTATAAATTGTTCTTGGTCAATTTCGAGAAACTAATATTTATTTGATAATAATGTGCAAATATTGAAACATTTTTTGATTAGCGATGAAATAATAATAACATTACAAGTGAAGCGACGAAACAACGTTCAAAATAGATATTTTACTTTGCCTATCTTCAATCCAAGATAAAGCATTTGCGACCAAACATGTCTTTTGTATGGATGCAAGACAAAAAATTAATATTGTTTACTAGATTATTAATACAAAAAGATATCAAATTCGAAGTCCAGCGCAAACTTATTGCACTACACGATAACCCCTTATCTTGTTTTCAATAATTTGGTACAAAAAAAAGTTACGATTATAGGCAATTCTAAATTAATTACTCGATTTATATATTCAGAACAAAGGTAATTTGTATAGTTTGAATTATACTTACATACAGTAACAAATAATACGATAACAGAAATGACACCAATAATCACAGGATTATTAAAATCGACACTTAATTTCGGAGTTGCGCCTTTGCTTGCCATGTTGCCGTATGCTCAAATGTTGATGCAAGAAGTCCTATAACCTCAATAAGTTTGTTTGGTTTGACAGGCCGACGCGGTCAAGTTCACCGACCGGCAAATAACCATAGATATTCTAAAAACCAAACTCGGTTGTACAAAATGATACTACTTACATAATTTATTATATTATAATATTATGTATGTATATGGTATGTACATAATATATTTTGCCTTTTTATTCCAACAGAAAATTGTTGTTAATTTTACTGGGAATATATTTTCACAAGCTTCCATATTTTATTTTTAATTTTAAATACATAATGTTGGTTTCAATGATTTAAAAATATGTTGGGAAATTTTATCATCATAACAATTTTAATAATATAATGATAATGACAAACGTCATTGGTCAGCTGTCACAGCTTTCACCATCTATACTTTATTGTCTATGCACCAATCACAGCATCTCAAATTTATCTGTTTCTTATCTGTCTGTCTACACAAAATGTAATGGTATATTATCTATGCATGTAATACAAAAAGTTGAATCGTTAAGTGCGGTTTTTATTTAGAGTAAAATATACATATTTTAATGAAGACTCTTACAAAGGGTTTTCAATTCATAGAACATTTTAGAAAATCGCAGGATTTACTATCAAGAAACATGAGTGTCGACATCGGAAGTGTGTATAGAAAATATTTTCATATTTTTTCAATCATCCATATTTTTTTTCCAAATTTGTTCAATATTCCTAATTTATTTTTTCAGATTTGAGAATAAAGTATAAGGATCGAAGTGAAACATTTTTAGAAAGTCATTTGGTTTCGAAGGAACCATTTGGACAATTTCATTCATGGTTTGAAGAAGCAAAATCTAATTCAAAGATATTAGAACCAAATGCTATGTGCTTGTCGACTGCTACCAAGTAATTATGATTTATTTTTGGTAAAAATGAGTTATAGCTAGTCATGGATTATTACGGCGAAAAACTTCACAAACTAAGTTAAAAACAACGCCACGATTTAAAATTATTTTTGAGAGCTTGATAATCGCGTTAAAACCACATATTATTACGAAGAACACTGATAAATTATGCGAAATACGAAATATTTTTCAGTACTTCGCCTCTATTATTCATTTCGTCCCTCACTAATGAAGGTATCTCAACATAGCGATCTACAAGTACTGCCTGTTACCCAGTTGCTCAACCTCTCTTTTTCGAAGAGGGTAGAGATAGAAATAATAGGACTAAGACAAGACTAGTGGCTAGCTTATCACTCTCGCTATTAGAAAATTGAAAAGGTGTTGGGAATTTTAGCATCACACACCTATCCTTTCGGCCAGAAATCGATTGAAAAAAAATATATTTGTACTAAGACTTAAAACCCATGATATCCGTCACGGAAGCCAAAGAGATTGATCACTGCATCACAAACCTAACAATGAAAAATTGTAATTTGATAATATTTGACGATAATCGTTTTTTTCATAATTAAATTATCCTTTCATAATTAAAAATCCTTGTAATTAAAAGAGCAACATGATGGTTAAGGTACCTTACTCTAGGTTTTTAAGTACATTTATGTTATATGGCATGGGTGGCGAAACTATTGACCTCTGCGGGCGACTTCATACTGAAATCAGTCCCAGCTGTCTACTATTACCGTATGTGCTAAGTTGTCATTAAAAGTGAAGTTATTAAGCACAATAGAATGTGTATGAAAGGGAAACAAAGTAGAAAAATAATATAAGACACTTAATTCTTGTTTCGAAGCATCGGGCAGGCGACTTGGAATGGCTACGAAATTGATGTCTTGGCCTCCGCTGTTCTACTTCTACTTGATGACTTAATTACTTCAAATGATACTAACCATATTGAGTATCTCACTTCCAATCCTAGCCAATGCTTAACATATCTCTCCTGATGCAATAATAGACAAAACTAAGTAATACATTGTGGCGAGTAAATTTCTGAATGAGTTAGTATATCATGCAAGTCTCATCCGTTTCTTTGAAAAAAAAGTATTTTTCTTTGTTACAGCATGAATAGTATTTTTATTTATCTGAATTTTGAATTTATTCATAAATTCAAATTTTATTTTCCAGGGATGGAATTCCGTCAGGCCGATTTGTTCTCTGCAAAGGCTATGGAAAAGATGGATTCAAGTTTTTTACCAACTTAGAAAGCCGTAAAGCTAATGAACTTGTGAGTAATTTACAAATTGATTTACTTTTGTGTTATCCTCATTCTTAAGTACTACAAAAAAAAAAAAATGCATCCTCATATCTATGATACTTTATGACAGATATGAACTTCAAATGCATTTTACACAAAAATTCATTTTGATGGATAACTGGTTATTGCATAACATTGTAAGATATTTATTTATAATTTAAACATTCATCCTCTGCAACTTAGACGTTGATGATTATCAAATGGGTGAAAGATGGGTCACATTTAGTAAGACAACTCCTAAGTGGAATAAAGAAGTAACCAATTTTAATTTTATATTGTTAATAAATTTCCACAAAGTTACCACCGAATCCATCATAAAAACGATTGGGTTATTTTCATTTCAACACATTTTTTATACTCCTTACAAAAATATTCACCAAATTACCAAGTTGGAAGTTTTTATGGAATACATTATATTTGTTGACAAAATATGCAAATGGCAATTTCAAGGTTATTTTAAGTTACATGAATTTTTCCTCATTGATAAATTATTATAATAGTAGTAATTTTAAATTTTTACGTGTTATTATTTTTTTACATTCTAGAAAGAAAACCCAAACGCGGCCTTAACATTCTATTGGGAAATTTTAAACAGGAGTATCCGCATTGAGGGTACCATAAGTCAATTAACTACTGAAGAATCAGAAAAATATTTCCACTCTCGGCCTGTGCCCAGTCAGATTGGAGCATCGGCCAGCCACCAAAGTCTGCCGATTCCATCGCGAGATATTTTATGCGAGCGGGAGAAAGTATTGGAACAGCAATTTACTGAAAAAGGAATTGAAGTACCCAAACCAAGTTTCTGGTAATTAAGAAAATACGACTAAAATATTATTTTCAAATATGACTCGTTCCAAAATGAAACATGAATTTCATTTTATAAAATATATATGTTTTAAAAGTATTTTTAGTTTTAAATTACTTTGGAATGATAATTTGTATTTTATCAAGCCATTTTTGAGATTGTCTTCTAAAAATATTTAAAAAATATATTTGAATTTACATTCATGGTTCACGTTTCATCAATTTTGGAATGAGCTGATTTTGTAAATAATACCCTCTTATGTAAAGTTCACTTAAGTAATTTCAAAAGCACCTCAGACTAATTTTTTTAGAAAAATATGTGGCATTAAATTTAATAATTATATGGAAAAAAATCTTAATTTGACATTGACCTTGCTGGGAGTTGATCCCAGACCCGTCTGATCCTTAGGGGACCACAAAGGCTGACATGTTTAGTTTGGGAAGATCACTGGTTTAAGTGGACAATTATCTCACTATTTAGCTGCTAATGGCTTAATGTTTCCATCCGTGAGTTATTTGTAATTTTTATCTTATTTTTTTCCCAATATTTCCCATTATAACTTGTATAATATTTTTCATTTCAGGGGCGGATATATCTTAACACCAAAATGCGTTGAATTTTGGCAGGGACAAAGAGACAGATTGCACGACAGAATAAAATTCCGGAGGCCAGCTGTCGATGAGGTTCCGGATGGAGTACTTTTACACCAAGGGGATGAAGGATGGGTGTATGAAAGACTTTCACCATAAATGAATATCATATTTTATCACAATACTAGTAAAATGATATGTTTCAACATTTTTGTGCTGTATTAGAATTGTGATATTAGTTTTGTTCAACAACTTGATGTCTTCCATTAGATTATCAGTGTAATTCTGCAGCATCTTAGATGGGTCGCATGTACATTTAGTATGATTTCACATTGATGTCAACGGCAATTGGTATTCCTAGAGGACACGTACATTTAATTTATAATAAATTTCTTTTTACCTAAGATTGAAATTGCGTGACTCGCTAGAAATTTTTTAAATTTCATCTTAAAAATCAGTTTCCACAGAGTAATTGCAGAATCCATAGAAAATTCTAACAATTTGATGGTAAGTTGGAATAGTCAAAATTTAAAAACCTTCTATTTCATGAAAGATTTCAATTCATTTGAATTCCATAGTGTGCGGACTGAATATATAATTATTTGAAAGTGAGATCTTTAATGTCTTAGCCATTATAAAAAAAATGTTTTTTGGTGTTTGTTTGCTTGGATTTATTAAATATTTTATTAAAAAAGAATTTTTTATACTTAATTTTATTGACCTTATCATTTGGAAAATGATGCATATTTATCAACACATTTGTGATGATTAATTTATACGAATTTTCTTTGAAACTTCCAAGGCTTTTCCTTACAGTGTATTTACCCATTCAGGAGTCAAGAGCCTTTTTTTTTAAAATCATATTAAAAGTGTGTTGTGTTGCATACTTTGAATCCCAGAAAGAAGATCTAGAGACCTGTAACAAACTGACCCAGTCAATTTTATAAAAAAGTCTATTTATTTTCCATTTGTTACAAAAATATAATATACAATGGAACTATATTTCCCTCAACTTGTATCTTATAAAAGATCATTTGACTTTCATTGAATAAATATTATAATGTTATTGACAAATCTCTAATATATGCTATATTAGTTTGCAGTGCCCTGTTTTTGCAAAACCTGTCAGTAAAACAAAAAAAAAGATCTTTTAGAGTACCGAAAAGGGTTAAAAACTTTCTAGAATCAACCAATAACCACTAAATGAATGGGGACATGTTTACATAAGTTTCTGAATCGCTCGTACTTTGGATTATTTTGATTTTTTTTTGGGTTAAATAATTTCTGATATTCTTGATAATAATTAATTGTTATATTTTCTTTCTTTATTTTGTCCATGGCATAGTGATCAACATTGTTGGCTTCCATGCAGGACTTAACGGGTTCGAATCCCGGCACAAGCAATCAATTTCTGTTATATGGCATGGATGTTAACCCTGAGAGACCTTGACGTCAATTATATATTCATGGATCAATAATTACAACATATATAAAGAATGCTACATAGTCAGTTTGAAGATGCATCTTAAAGATTCAAATAACAAAGTAAGTAATTATATATTAGCAATAAAAATGAACATCGGTAAATAAGGATAGGGTAAAGAAAGTAGATTGCTTGTATATTATTTATATGTCAGCTTTATTATTTCTCTAACAACTCCACCGGTACTTTTCCAGCAAACTTCACTACACATAACATCATCCGATTTGACTACAGATTCAAACTGTTGCACACTTCCTCCAACACCAAAATAGTACGTCTTGGCGGCTATGTAAGCAGCTCCATCCTTTTTGAGTCTATATTTGATGAGATTATAAAGCTTTTCATGGTTTTCTGTATTGTAAATAGTTTCAGATGTTAATATATAATCATATTTAAATTCTTCAGGATCTTTTTCCATTAAATTCGACAAAGAGCCCCAATCTCCAGAAAAGAATTTGCATTTAGTCTTGATTACATCTCTTCCATTATCAGGGAGGTTTAACAGCACATTAGGTATAGTAACAGCATTTATAACTTCTTTATTCTGTAAATGAAAGAGTTAGATGTATTCTTTTCCAAATTTCCAATTCTAGTTCCAAATCAGGTCACCCGTTACTAAATAGTTAACTGAAAAACATTGATTGACTTTGAATTCATTGTGATTCATTTTTGATGTTTAAGTTGACATTTAAATTTGCATGACATAAAAGGAAGTTTGCCCTTTCAATGCAGTCAAACAGAGGAAAATTGAATGTCTGACACACTGTAAGATTGAAACAATATTGACAAACGTAGATACAAGTAAAGGTTTCAAAACTAAAGATTTGTAAAAAAAATATATTTTTAACTTTTTTGTCTTTCTTTTAAAAATGGTTTGTTTTATAAAATATGGCAGATGGTAGCAATCTTATTGGCTATTATAAAATGAAGCCGTGAATATAAAATGGATAGTTGACTGTAAACTAGATCTTAAGGCAGAGAAACATACATTTGGTTTATTACCTAGATGTCTAACCACGGCAATGGAGTCAGTCGTATATTAAAACTACTCAAAAAAAAACTAATAACTTCTGAGTCCTTTAAAAAAATGACCACTGTATGCTACTAAGTTTAAAAAAATAATTTAAGTCATGTTTTAAGCTAATGTCGGAGTCATCTTATTTCGTAACAACTGCACAGCCCTGTGTCTAGCCAAAATTGAAACAGTATGTTGTATTCGTGTGATGCACACATTTTTATACTTACGTAATCTTGAAAATGAACTTTGGCACCAGATACCATAGCAATAATTCCTAAAATTCCCGCTCCGCACCCAAGATCCAATACAGTTGTATTTTCCCACGATATCTTTTTATCACATAGATACTCCGCTAAATCAGTAGTACCCTCCCAAACTTTTAATCCACCTGCAAAAATCAAATAAAAACAACCATTATTATTTTTATTACACTGAATTAACCAACGGCAGTTACATCTTAGTAATCGATACCTTCATATTTTCCTGCTAAGAGATCTGAATGTTGGCTTTCAGCTTTCAAAACAGTATTTTCTAAGTCATCAGGTTGACCCTGTTCTTCCAAAAATTTGAGAGCGTTATCAGAGAAAACATGACCTATTTCGTGATCGCCGCAAAAAAACATATCGGCCTTTTCGACAAATTCATAAATATTTTCGATCATTCGCTCATTTGGATACATTTCCATGGCATCAAACCACTTTTTTTCATCTTTGCTTGTAGGAATTTCATCTTCTGTAATAAGTAAAAAAATCGTACAAATTATTATTTGAAGAAAAATAAATAAATGTTATTGTTTTCATTTAGATTAATAATGTTACAGCAATTTCAATCAACTGAAATAACTTTACTATGTCTCGTTAAAACTTAAATTCGCATTTTAAAATTTAAATGATTTTCTAATTTACTGTAAAGTTGGAGACCTTCTTGAAATATTTTCGCAGCGAGGGGAACTGAAATTTCTTCCACTTTGTTATTGTTTTCTGGTTCTTTGTCAATAGTTAAAGTTAAATTAATGACATCATCGTATCTTATAGCATATCCATAAGTAATACATCAATTTCGCTAAAGGTATCAAACCTTTCTCCGCCAAGTTTGTGTGCTAAAGTAATAATTTCAACTGATATCGCCTTTGTCTCAATGGTTTCATCAACTGCAACACAACCAGGCCACACTGTTTTCCAGCATGACTTTAAATTACGTAGACTTAAGTAAGCGATGGCAGATGCAACATGATTTGAACAGTTCAAAATCGTATTTTTTTTCCAAATGTTGGTTAATGTTAATGATTCATTCTCTATTCTATCCAAAATACAACGATACATGCTTAGAATGTAATAATTTGTATAAAGTACATTTAAAAAAATATATATATTTACATTCCTAAAAAACCGCATAACTTTTAAATCGCATAAAAAGAGGATTGACTTTAATGTGATTCTTACCAATAAAAAATATGATATTTTTGTTATTAAAAACAATTAATATTCCGTAAAAGTCTGTTGTAATTTTCACAGATCTCTGTACTCAAGTTGCCTAAATGGTCTCATTTTAATACATTTATGTATATGTTGATTGTTTGAATGTATCGATGATACTTACTCGTATCTTTATGTGGATCTGTGGCCTCATGATTATCTACTGAAAAGCTAAATTTAAAATCGTTCATATTACGTTTTTTGCTGCAGATTGATGGATGAAACTAAACACAATTTTTTTATTTAAAAACTATGAACGAATTCAGATCGAGAAATATATCACTTCTCCGCGGTGATTTTTTTGTGTCCGCGTTGGATAAAAAAAGTTGAATAAAATAGAAAAAAGCACATTTATTTGACACTGACATTTGATAGCAGTGTTGCAAGAGTGCAAGAAATACTATAAAAGTATTGCCATGGATATTATACTAGTATGTATGTATACGAAATGGAAAATTGTCCTGAGGAACTTTTTTTCATGACCAATCCGAATGTGGAGCATGTTAACCTTTAGTGGAGTTTATCTTAACAGAAGTGTTTCTTCGAAAACTGATTGTTACTCAATTGCCCAATCTCTCTTTTTCCAAAGAGAATAGGTATAGAACCAGTGGTGTAGGAAGGGGTCCTGCCGCCCAGGGCGATCCTTGAATTGCCGCCCTCAATATGTCTTTTAATTTTGTTTTAAAATCACTTCTACAATTTGTTTATCTATGAACTAAGAGTTTTAAATACAAGTGGCTTAATGTGTTTATATATAAATATAATTTATCGAAAAATATTGAATTTAATTTTGAAAATGCCGCTTCCAAAAATTTGGTCAGATCCACCCCTACTGCACCGCCCTTGCTACGCCCCTGCATAGAACAGTACTAGTGATAAACTCATAAACTAATATACTTTAGATAAACTTATCACCCTCGCTTCATCCGCTTTTAGGATAGAATGGGTAGGAAAGAATTCAAAACATCACATGTAGCCTTTGGAGAGAAAACTTTAAATCAATTTATAAAATCTTTCCTAACTGGGATTCAAACCTGTGACCCCAGTAACCAAAGCCAACGACTTTGACCGCTCGAACACAACATAATCATATAATTGTCTCAAAAAAAGACTATATTATTAGGTTGTTGACATACAATTCAGCAAAGTAATAAATACACCATTTTTTTTTTGCACATGAAATACTTTTCATGTGAAAAAGCCGTGCAAACAGAAGCAATGTAAAAAGAATTTATGTGCTTAAAGAGAAATTAAAGATACGTTCCATTACATTAGACCGTGCAATTTAAAAAAACGTCTAAAAAAAACAGGGCAGAAAGAGAATTAAGTGTACATTCGTAATAATAATTCAAATGAATGGGTAAGAAAAAAACGATTTGTACTGTCATCGTTGATTTTTATCCGTAAACAATACTGTTGAATTATAAACATAACAATATTTTGGTTAATGTTATAACTGTACATTTAATATAATTAAACAAACAGAAATAAATTAAGCCTAATGAATTTGGTAGTTTTTGCTCACCTCATCACGTATGAACGGTTTGCCTCGTTTTAGACACTAACTTCGTGTAAATTTGTTTTTAAAAAATGACAATCTTTTTAGCGTTCTGCAGAAAAGCTTAAGAATCTGTGAAGTACAACTCCTCCAAATATTTAATTTTCGATTCAAAGAATTATGTTTACGATAAGTGCATCGCAAATATCATGAACCATGTAAATAAAAAACAACTTGGTTTCAAAATCATAATAAATTATTTGTTTTGCTAAAAATACTTTTTTTAGACCGTAAAAAAACATTTTTTCATGTTATAACAACATAGGTGGACCATTATAGATACAAATACCAGAAATATATGACATTAGGTGGGTAAAACTAAGCATTTATCATCAATTTATAAATAAAGAGAGCGTCAGAATGATAAATTTCGTAATCATCGTGTGAGACCTGTTTATTTTCGACTGTGGCAATTGGGGATACAGCAGAACCTGCAACTGGCAGGGGGGGCTATAAACACGTTTCTTCTAATTCGGTGCATATTTGTTTGTAATATTATAGTAATATTTTTAAAATTAATTAATTTATTGTAGATGAAAATGGCAGATACTGAAAAAAAGGTAGGCCCGCCTTTAGTAATTTAAATAATAAAAAAGTGTGTGTTATGATCTGTAGTTGTCTACAGTGACTACCCTTCAGTGACGGCGTTGTAGACGTTTATCTAACGTCTTTGTTAAAGCTCGCAATATTTGCGTATTTGGCACAGGGTTTAAATAACCTTTCGTACTCTAATATTGCCGAATTCTCTCTAAATTACCGCAATCAAGTTACTTGGTTTTTGATTAACATTTACATCGTTTCAAAATGGGAAAACCACGTTTCACAACAGATAACGTACCCGTAAGTTTCCCAAAAATGCCAAGCATTTTCAGTTCGTATAAGTGTGCTGGTTTTGTGTTTTTCCTATTAATATAAGTGCGTTCATAGACTAGATTCCAAATCGAATGATACTAATTGCATGATTTGTAATCGTACTATTGTTTCGCTTTGATTTTGTGACTCGCCTTAATCCTCTACCATAATGGTTAATGTCATTGTGATATTCATGATGTATTTCTGTAATCCCCAGTCAAGTCATCGGTCAAAGTTTTGAATCACCAATGCACTTTGTCAACAATTTGCACAATCATCAGATCTGTTAACCATCAATTTGCCAGTAACTTAAAATATAATGTTATATATAGGTACTTGCATGGCATGCTGTCGATTTTTTTTGGTTAGTTACACATTGATAAAAAGTGACCTGATTGTTAACTTTTAAGGTTCAGAACTATAAGGACTCTTTGAAAACCAAAGCTGAACAACTTATAATCACAGGATTTCCCGAGAAAATAGTCAAATTAAATGAGCTGTTGGAAACGCCAAACTTTCAGGACAGAAGTTTTGCTGATGTGCATCAGGTAACATTTTTCATGAATATCAATAGTATGAAAGGAGGTATTATTGCTTCAACACCATTTCCATTAGAAACATAAAATGTAAATGAGCAATTTCATTTACATTAAAAAAATAACATTTACATAAGTACAAGGGTTGCCTAATTTTAATAGATGTTAAACAAAAAGTGCATAAAAGTAAACTTCCCATTAATTATAAAATCTACTTGCATGAAACTTTATCGGCGGGATAATTGTGCACATGCTATATGCGTAATGCGGGCTAATTTTTATGAATTCGTTAAATTTTATAGTATTTTGATAAAATATTTATACTGCCCACATTTCGTGATTCAATGAATATTTTTTTTTGACTCGACCGAAGAATACATATCTGCTGAAAATTAAACCAAAACCGCTATAGGTTTTAGTTAAACATAATGTGCCTGTATTTTTTAAATTTAATTTATAGATAATTGTACACTTCACTTTAGACAAATTAGCTGACAGGTGCATTTATAAAAAAGGTCACACATAAATAAAGCATTATTCATTAAAAACTACATGTTTCATAATTACAAGTTGGCTAATTTTATTTTAAAATCTGATCTATGACAACTGATGATTTATGGCTACAAATAAAATTTCAATTGACCCTATATCAATAAATCAAACCAAAACCTCCTCTGTTAGGCATCTGCTCATAATAAACAATGTGTTTAATGGACACTTAGTCATAAAAAAAAACAAAAGGGTCCTTTTACGAATGCATAAGCAGTAATGTCAAAAAAATTTCAGTTGATATTGTCATTTTTTACAGATTAATGTAAATACTGTGTAGAAAGTTGAATATTTATAATAAATCTACTTATAATATATGTATAATACTTATTTTGTTTTTATTTGAAAGAATTTTGACAGCTAATGGTTTTTAAAAAATGCAATTAATAGAATTCAATTTTTTCGACGAAGTTGGTCTGTTCGTTTTAGAATATATATTTTCATTTTAAATTTTTGAAAGTTTAATGATATAGTTATGAATATTTGTTTAAAATTGACAGATTGCATAACATTATTGATTTTGAACATTTTTTTGGAAAAAAAAAATTTGGCATTCCAGCTGTCTTTAGGTCTCAAATGCAGATTGAAAAAACTCGTAATCTGACATTGACCTTACCAGAAATCGAATCTAGACCCACGTGGTCAGTAGAGCAAGCTCTAACCAACTAGACCACAGCGGGCGACAATAGAAGCACATAATAGTCTTTGTCCTGCCGATAATGCGCAGGCCGCTAAAACAGATTTTTCTGTTGCTCGCATATAAAGTGTTGAGTTATGAATTCAATTTTCAAGAATAAGTTTTTTTTTTCATTATCTTTGCATTCTGCCAAACAGTGCTGCCAAACAGCCATAGATAAATAAACATTCAGTAGTAGTTGCATGATTAATCCTTGCCAATTTACAGGAATTAAACATCCCTGTGCCAGCGCCTGTTCCTGTTACCAACAGTGGGAATAATTGTGCTCAGCCAGGAGCAAAGAGAGCTCGAGTGGACGATGAATCTGAACAGCCGGGGACTCGTGTCTTTGCCCTTCCTTCAGGAACGGTCACATGTAACAAACCAATCTGTGATCTCATCCATGTTGTTAAGCCTCGCATCAGGGAACTGGTTGAGGATTCCAATCTGGTAATTCATTTTACATTGATCCTTGCATTTAATGTGGTGCATGTTGAAAAATTATCTGCCCTCTTGTTTTTAACCTCTTCAGCGGTATCGCCTCACAGTTGCGGCAGAATGTTGTGCCGTGCATTACTTAATGCCATTCTTATACTTTATTGGGATATCTAAACTTCTTCGTAATGTAGATCAGTGAGTGTTGGAGGTCACATTATTTTTATGGCTTATTTTCGCTTGACAAGCAATATTTGGAAAAAAATCATTAGAAATAAATCTGTAGCCAAATTATAATCGTGAGAGTAATTTATCCATTTCTCTTGCATCACCTTCCTGTCAAAAGAGAACCACATGTCTTCAGATGAACTCAATTTAGATCTAGGCCCTTGAACTGCGAGAGAAGTCGTTAAAAAATAGTATCAATTGAATTAAATTAATACATTCACAAATTTTGAACAAATGTTTCCCACTAGTGTTATGATGATTTAAACAAGACCGCGCTTTTATCAAGTACTTGGGCATATTTGCCCTGTTGTTAATGTGTTAAGTGTGTGTTTTTTTTAAGTTGTGATAATAGAATAAAGCATAAAAAAATATTATTTACAATTAAATTCAAATATGAAAAAAAAATAAAAAAACTACACTTTATCCACTGCTGAAAATGTCCACCTCTAGGCAATGCATTGAATAAGTCCAATAACCCTTGCAACTGTCAACTCATATGACTTATACATTGAGAAGGACAACCTATTTTTCACCTTATGTCATATGTCTATTACTGGGTCTGTAACTGAATTGGCAACGTTATTGGCTTTGGTGTTCATAATTTTTATTCTGAAACAGAGAGGTAGAGTGACGGAGTAACAAGCAGTTCTCTTTTATGAGTACAGTGGAACCTCTCATAATGAGTTAAATTCGTTCCAGAATCTTACTTGTTATGTGAAACACTCGTTAAGCTACTTACTAGTTGACTAGTTTATTATTTATGACAAATAATTAATTCTTTTTTACTAGCAGACATTTGTTTTTGCCGACGCTTCAAAATTTGGTGAAAATGTGATAGCATTATCATTGAATAAATTTGTAAAACACATAGCCACCTCCTTATTAGGGTGATGCTTCTCAATGTACGATACAACAGTTTCACATGCTTTTCTCTTATTGCGCCAGAAGATTGTTGCTCGGCTGCTTCCTCTTCCTCCACTAACAAATTCTCCTCCATAACTTCTTGCTGTGAAAAACAATGCAACTTCATAAGCTTTTCGGTGGTCAGCTCTTGACTACTCTTACACAAGCTCATCAATATTGTTGTTATCCATCTCCAGTCCTATGGTATTGGACAAAGATACAATCTCGTTGACTGTAGACTTCACAGGTACTGTTTCAAACCCCTCAAAATCATATTCGACAACGCTCCTTGAAAAGCTTCTTCCAAGCTGAAGTGTGGGTTCTCTTGGTAACCCCTTCCCACGCCTTGTCAATCATCTTGAGGCAAACAACAGTGTGGAAGTGATCTTTCCAAAACTCTGCGTCACTCGTTATGCGAAATGTCGCTCGTTAAGGGAGCATTTTTTTCACAATTTGTTTTGCTCGTTATGCGAATTACTCGTTATGAGAGGTTCCACTGTATATCCTTTACATTGTAAGAGAACATCGTTGCTAATGCTAAAAAAGTTTCCCCCTTTTATCTTGCACTCGATGGAAGGTGAAGGTTAAAAAGAAAACAATTGCTTGACGCAAGATTTTTTTTTTATTCTAGCTTAAGATGTGGATTTCTTTCATGATACCAAAAATAGAAGACGGTAACAATTTCGGAGTTTCTATCCAAGAAGACACTTTGGCAGAGATTCAATCTGTAGAGTCGGAGGCTGCAGCGTTCTTTGATCAGATATCTCGATATTTCATTTCCAGAGCCAAAATTGTTTCAAAAGTGGCCAAATACCCTCACATTGAAGATTATAGACGAGCAGTTCAGGTAAGGTATCATTTTATTTAAACAATTGCTCGAGTAAGATTTAAAAAATACCATAAACTCATTGGCTCAAATATGTTATAGAAATATCAATGTGGATTAGAATAAATTACAGACTCATTGTATATACATACTTTTAATAAATGAAAGGTATAAATGAAAGTTTGCCTTTAGAATATAAATATTGATCCCTAAGATTTATTCCTTTTTAAATAATATTTTCTATTAAATTATAATGTCAGGGTTGTGAAGATGGAATCGTGATTTATGGTATTTAGTTGGAGTCGTTTGAAATTGGGAGACTCCTGACTCCTTATTTGATTAATTTATGTTTATCTATTGATTAACATCTATATTTTCATCCTGAGAATGCAAAGATTGCGCGGGTGATATTAAAATAGTGCTTTTCAATATCATATCCCCGGAATGAGTGGGTTTCAAAATGCTGTACGGCGCAACTTAGAGGGAACATTGATTGTGAGATAGATACTCAACTCTTATGTGAATGAAACCAGAGCCAGGATAAAGGGAACATTGTCCATCAAGCATAAATCATCCCATCATATCTCGATTGACTGTTATTTCAATATTTTCCATTTTGCTTATAAGTCAGTCTTGCCTCGCCCCTTGTTTCGCGAATTTTTGTAACTCTAAACTAAAATGCACCCCACGATGAAAACTAAAACTAGCTGATAAACTGAAAATAATTTAAGACAGAAAAAAATCCAGCAAAAAACGGGTTCACATTGCATTTTGAGGGGTCTTTGTTAAAATTGAAGCAACCGCAAATAGGCAACTTATTATTTAGAACTTAAAAAAAGTGAAATAGAAAACTTTTTCAAAAACAAACATTTTTTTCTAACATGTGAAACTTTCCTGCATTTTTCGTTTTTTTATTGGGTCCTTTGAAAAATTTAGAATATAAGTTCACTGTAATGTATGTTAAGTAATGGCAGCAGTAATGTTTAAAAGAGATTAGACATAGGTCAAATTTTTAAAAGTTTTTAGTTTGAGTGGACTATACATTAGGATTGAGTTTTACGGGCTGTCTATGCATCTGAATGGTCCAATGTTTTGAAGTATAGAGGTGCGCTGATTTTTAAAGTGTCATTGTGCCTGCTGATTCAACCTTTCAGTGTGACGGGATCATGATGGAAGTATTTTTGATATTTTCAAAATGTTGCTTTTTTACAATTGTTATTTTTTTTTATTTCAGGAGTTAGATGAAAAAGAGTATTTGTCTTTGTGGTTGGTGATGTGCGAGATAAGAAACAGATATTGCTCCCTCCACGATATTGTCATAAAGAATCTTGAGAAAATAAAGAAGCCCCGCTCGTCAAACGCCGAGTCGTTGTATTAATGAAGTGTCATTCCAATATTTTAATCGAAAGTTGATTGAACTTAATTAAATTCAGTGAATATTGATAAAGGGAACGAATCTAAAACACCGCAGTTGGCCATTGGTGCGATTGATGTCTTTGGTTATAGTGGATGCGTGTTCTGACTAGCATTTCATCTTAACAGATATAATGTAGGATTTGGAATAGTTGCTTACCTTTCTCTTGTTCTTGTTATCAAAGTTTCGCCAGACCTATTGGAAGAAAAGGATTCAGCTGAAATTTTATTGCCAATCAATAGAGCGCACTAATGAAATATTTGCTCATTTGAGAAAAATTTAATTAATTTCTCGGTTGGGAAATGATATTGTGATATTTTTTTTGACTTCTATATATACAAAAAAGTAATAATTATCCACTAAACCTAATTTAAAAAATAATAAATATTTATTTCAAACATTTTGAATCAGTACGGTAGATGAAGGGATTGCATGCAATCCCTATCAATTAACATAATTTATAGTTTTTAAAATTTGTAAATTCACTTGTTATTCATTTAGCGCTTAGCCTGAATATTGTAATGTTTATTGTAAGTTGATGAATTAATGGTAGGTTAAGAACTACAATTTTAACTATTGACCGGTCTCTCAAAGCCATGGATGGGGGACTTCATCCGGGAGGTAATGCTTGATAGAAACGCATCCACCATTTCAAATTGTTTACTCAATGCCACTGTATAATTTATTCCCTGTATTCAATTTGTACTGTTTATTTTCTCTTAACGATTCCTGTAACATTTTTGAGTTTATTCACATGTAATTTTATATTGATAAATAAGGTCGAATATTTTGCATAAATTATTATACAATTAGATTCTGTCGTTTTTTTTTTTTTTTTTGATTTGGCAAGAATTTGTGATTATATAATTTTTAAGAGTTCTCATAATGGGTAATTTATCATTAGTATCAATATTGCTTGTAGTGTTTTACAAATAGTACAAATAACTTTGTTCACGTGTCATGTGAGCCGTCATGCAAGTCATTCTTCACATGTTTCAAACAACTGTGTAATCAATAGATAATGCAATGGATACTTTCAATAAATTTCCTGACTTGTTAGCTTTAGTACTGTTGTAATTTCATAGAATCTCCTCTTTTTCCCCCAACTCAATGAATGTGTGAAATGCGGGCGCTGTGAAACTAATAAACCTCAAAATATATAACTCATTTAGTGCCTGTTACAAGTGTTTTTTACCTGGTTGAAAACTTCTGTGTAATGTTTTACATATGAATTCGTGCTTCTGTATTATTTGGGTTTTACCAAAAATATTTCTACGATGACATAAACCATTTCATTATCATTAAGGATAGTAATAAATAAAGGAAAGACTTTCTTTTACATCCAAAGCATTTTTGTTTTTGTTTTTAATAGATCTCGTAGATAGTGTTGTATACAGAAGTTGATTGTATTTAATGCCATGCTTTCATTTGAAATTACATTCATAAAAAAAGATTACAACTATGCGATTATTTTCAACTGCCTATTTTCGCAAGCGACAAAATAAGTTAGGATGTAAATTTACTGTATTGCCGCCTTTAATCGATTGATTTTACTTTCTGCTTCATATAAATCGGTCCAGAAATAACTATATTTTTCAGTAAGTATAAGCCAGTTAATAACCTTATTGTTGAGAGACACAAACACTGCATATAAAAGAAGGTTGGACTAGAAACTAGAGTAATATTTTTACAATGAAACAATTTATAATTCAATTAAATGATAATTTTACACTTATTTCTGTAGATTCTTACTTAAAACCTTAGCTCGTTTTTCAGTTGGATGCTGGTTTACTCTATGTTTATACAGTTTCTTACAATTACTGAAAGCTTCTGAACAAAATTTACATTTGTATGGCATTACAGCTTTATGAATAGTTTTGTAATGAATAGTCAGACTGGATTTATGCGAATATTTGGCTGTACACTGTTCACATGGGTAGAGTTGTTCACCTAAAATAGTAAAAACATTTTTTATATGTGAATTATCATCAAAACCCATTCAAATAGTTTTCAAAATTGATAAAATCAATTACCGGCGTGTACCCGAGCGTGTTTTGCCAATTGGGGAGCGCGTGTAAAGCGCAGAGGACAATGGTGGCAAGCAAGTGGCGCCTCGGTGTGGTGGCGGAGGGAATGTTCTCGCCTTGTTCCTGCTGAATTAAATCCTTGGCCACATTCAGCACATAAGTAAGGTTTTAATCCGGTGTGAGATGATATGTGACTCTTCAACGCTGCACGCCATGTAAATCTATGAAGACAGATTTTGTTAACAACCCAAACTGGAAATAAATCCTGCTACTTAGTAACATCCGTGAACGCACTATAAGCATATCGACTGTGGAAAGGAAAAAGAACATAACCCACAGTTTTTTCAAAACAGGTTTTTTTCGGTAATCACAACGTATCAAACTTGATACACATCTATCAAAAGGATGCAAGCTGCAAATGCCGAATTAGTATCTAAATTTATTTTTTATGTTTGAAAAAGATGACCTTGTAAAAAATTTAATCCAAGAAAAAAGACTGAAATAAAGGTTTTTCCTAGACAATTTCTTTAGCTTATATTAGATTATGTCAATTTAACACCAGTTTAGAAGTCTCCGTGCACTTCAAGGTTGTGTATAATTCATAATTTGCATATGTCACAAAATCATCAAAACACGTTTTTTGTGCCTCCTGTAAAATTTGCTGTGTGGGTTATGTCCTTTTTCCTTTCCACAGGCGATATGATTTTTTTATAATGATAGTTACGAATCTGACATATTGCTAAGTATTTTTTAAGTTGACAAATAAAATACTGCTAATTAGTGTAGAACCTCGATTCAACTGATCTCAATATTACGGACTTCAGATATCACAAACAAAATATCTGATGAAGCACTAATGTTAACAACACTGGCCGCTGATTCACATAGCTGCACAGCAGTTTATTTTAATAAAAAAAATGAATACACAGGATTTTGTCTGTGCTTTGCTTGTTTATGTTTTATATTACCTAGAAATAAATCAACAAACTACTTCATCTTTAACGGACATCCTTTCACTCACACTTTGTGAGTTTAATGTATTTATTTAGTGACTATACTATACACATCTGTCAGTTACTTCGGGAAGTCACATTATCTTCATTATTTTTTCAAATTGACAAAAGAATTTTCTAAGAAAGTTATATGAAAAAAAATCGATAAACATATAATATTGAACATAAAATTCCATGCTTGCCAACCTCATATCGCAGTGTGGGCATGGCAGATTCTTATCACCAGTATGTCGCAGAATATGAGATCTTAGCGCAGCAGCTGATGGACTTGCGTGACCGCATTCACTGCATAGGAATGTTCTCACATTGTTGTGTACCACTGATGTATGTCGTTTCAACACAGCTGCATTAAAAATAAGAAAAGATGATGCCGTGGAAAAAAGTAAGTATTTCCCTAGTCACCGGCTATAATTTGCAATTATGAATTTAATTAGTTATTGACAAGATAGCTCTTCTCTGGCGTGTTAAGCACGAAAAATTTATGAGATATCTCATCTGTGGCAGTCATCGAGTTAAAGGACATTTTACAATACAAAATTGAATTTTCGCAAGGTGTGCGAAACATTCTTGCGTGGACTGTATGTATAGTCCGCATACATACATATCTGAAATATAAATTCATTTTATAAAAACGTACATTCAATATTTTTATTAGTGGCTTCCTTGGTTTTGAATTTTTTTTTGAAAGATTACAATATTTGGCAATTATGGGGTTGACTTACTTCAAATCAACATTTTCTGGTTTTAATCCATTTTGCAAGGTAATCAGGAAATATTTCATTTGGGAAAATGTTTGCCTACAAGAATATGTTAAACCAGATACTGGATAGAATAGAGGGTAATAAAGGTAGAAAAAAAGGTAGGTTGAGCAACGGACTAACAATTAGTTCTCGTAAAAAACTATTGAGATACCTCCATTAGGAAACCATACCCCCCACATTGAGAACGGACATGAATTATAAAATTTTAAGCTTGACAAGAATAAATTGAGTTCCGCACCTTTTTTTTTTCCAAAAAAACACTATTTCTAAGAGTCTCATATTTCAGTTGTCCCATCAACAGTGTGCTAACAAAACGACTCTTGAAAAATTTAATCGAGTAGTTATATATTACCCTTACCTCCGGTAGTAAACACTGCAGGGCACTCTGTACAATTATACAGATTTTTTTTAACTATTAGATTATTTTTCACTTTTTCAGAATCCATATTAGCATCAGGCGTCCAATGGATATTTTTTAAGTGTATCATCAGCTCTAATTTCTTTACAAATGTTTCTTTACATATCTCGCAAGAGTGTCTTTTATCGCCTGAAAAACAATGTATCTATTTTAGGAATTGAAATTGACTTAGTACAGGCATTGGTATGAGGCAACAACAATGTAATTTTCATTTTTAAAAGAATGAGTTTGTAACAATTTAGTGGCTGATGTTTTGAGCTTCTGTATTGCAATTGGTGGTTTGAATGTACATCATATATAAATGATACACATGTTCCCAAATGCAATTGAAAAAGTTACTTGAAATTGGTATGTTGAGTGATCTTGCAACCGGTTTTAACTGGTGTGATTAAGAAATATTTACTAAAGAAATTTATTAAATATTTCTTTATGTTATATGAGAGCCAACTAGTGGCAGTTTACTCCATAAGCGAATGGAGCGCTCGTCTGGGTCCTCCGAATCTTAGGGACCTAAAAAACTAGGGCCTCTGAAATGTATTGCGCCTGGAGCCACCCAGTTCCTTCATTTATCACTGAAGCCAGCCAACTGGTCGATCACTGGTGTGTATTCGATTTTCATGAATGCGTTATCATTACGCTGTACTTAATTATGAATGGTAGTTTTTTTTCATCTAATAAAATAATAAGTTACTTCAATCAAATGGTAATGTCCAAGTCTACTAGCTGTTAGAAAATAAGCTGTTTATGACTTGCAGTGCTATTTCTGCTCGCATAGTAATTACTTAGAAAGGTCTGAAATACTCGACACAATTACGTTTTGAGTATACAGATTGTTTAACACAATCACGTGTTGAGTATTTCAGTATGTCCAAAAAAAAGTATGTACGAGGGAATAGTATCACTGGAGTAGTTCATTGTAACAATACAAATGTATATATATTTGAGATATAAAAAAACATACCTTTGTGGTATTTTTTGTGCATTAAAAAGCTGGAAGAATACTTAAATTCCTGCTTACAAATATTACAAGTCCACCTCCTTCCTTCATGTATTACCATAAAGTGATCTTTGAGGCTTTCAGGTGTAGAATAACATTTTTCGCATTTGTCACATTTTAGGGGTTTCTTGATTTCATGCGAAATTTTCAGGTGTCGTAAAAAGGCTTTTTGGTTGGTAAACTTTTTCTTGCATTTTACACATCTGTAAAACATGTTTTTCACAGTTTTCACACTAGAATTTCTTTTATTCGATTTTAATATTAATTGTTTCGTTGAGCCTTTAGTGTGATGCGATTTTTGTAGAATTTGGTCGGTATGACTGCCTTTAGAAGTTACGGTCTCTGTATTATCTGTCGTAAAATCTACTAACGGTTGTCCCCCATTTTCAGTTTCGCCTTTTGTTACGGTGAATAATGCAGTTTTTTCAATATATTGCTGAAGTCTTTCTTCAGATAAGTGACATTTATATTTAAACTCACATGCTAGATTTAATTGAGGCAAGCACACATTGCATATCATACTTGGCAAATAAATGTCATCATTTATCTGTAAAAATAGATTTCTGAATAAGAATAATTGAAGAATTCCAAGAAGAAAAATATCAAGACATTTTTGTGTTAAATATGGTATACCTAGACAAATCATACTTTAATGGTACTCTAACAATTTGAATATTTCTTATCAGGTGGAATATTATTAGATTTTCATAAAATATAAACAATGCATAGATTCTTGTCTCAGATTTCACTGATTCAACTATTAGTAGAACATTGGGTAATTGTAGAGTATAGCTCGTCATGGATTATTACGGCGAAAAAATTCACAAACTAAGCTGAAAACAACGCCACGATTTAAAATTATTTTTGAGGGCTTGATAATTGCGTTAAGTGATTTTAACGCGATTTATCAATGCTTCAATAAATGGCGTTGTTTTCAACATACTTTGCCGCAATAGTCCATGTGTAAGTAAAGGATAATTTAAAAAGTATGGTGGTGTACAGTGAGAATATGTAATATTTTGGATAATTTATTTGTCAGTGTTCTTCATATTAATGTGTGATTTTAACGCGATTATCAAGCCCTCAAAAAATAATTTTAAATCTTGGCGTTGTTTTTAGCTTAGTTTGTGAATTTTTTCGCCGTAATAATCCATGACGAGCTATTACCGAACATTGATATCGTTATTCAAATTAGAAAAAAAATACATATATTTGGTTTTTACATTTCTGTTATGAGGTAAATTTAAAATAAGCTTGTATCATTACTTGTATTCCAACTAAATATTTCAACAAATTCGGAATCTTTTTGTCCATAAATTCTCCAATGATTGGCGTTAATGTGTTTTCCATAAGGCATGTCCGACAGAGTTTAGAAATATTCTGGAAATTCGTTATCATAGAAGATTGTTTACAAAGTCTATTTTCCGTAAATAACTCCATTTTCAAAGTAAATAAAATACAAACGTCAGTTAGTTGTCAGATAATGAATGTTGCCAGCCGGGTATAAATGCTCTAGTATTTATATAATTGGTTGTTGGCCTCACATATATTGACATAAATTATATAAAACGATGGCTGTAACCTCATTTTTCGAAAAATAACATAATCAGCATAACTGATGCTAAATATTAAATTTTGATTGCGATCGCAAGCCTCATCGCCACTTAAAATACTCAAAAACGCATAAAATTATTTGTATTGTATTTCCTTTACACATAACAATAAATGACGCATTCGTATATTTTTAGCTGTTGATGATATTTAATATCATAAAAATAAGTTATATCTTATCAATATAATTTATATTTTAAAATAGAAAAAAATATTTGGATAGATCAGGGTTTCCAAACTTATTTTGATTCGCGTAAAATTTTACCACAATATAAAAAAATGTTATTGCAAGTATTATTATATAATATTTTCATGGTAAGACATAGTAAACGTAATGAATCTGTTAAATCATAGATCGATCAAAAATTGCCAATCCCAAATTTCTACACGATTTTATGGTGAATGTTCAATTCTGGAATCCAAGGATTACTAAAAGAATCTGAGATTGCCCTAGGCCAGTAGTCGGCAAACTGCGGCTCGCAAGCCACGTGCTCTTCTGCTTCTTGAGTGTGGCTCTTCAAAAAATAGCACATACAGTGCAATTGAAACTTTGTGTCCCACGCACAGAAGTCGGTTTTTGGTCTTAAAACTGAGTTGGAAGGGGCAATCTCCGTAAACATACCTCAATCAGATTGAGGACTTTTTGAGCAAAATTCAGCTTAGGAGTACTCTAATCAAGTTTATAATAATGTACCTACCTATATAGTTTAAGTTTAAAAAATTTGGCTCTTAAAAGAAATTTCAATCGTTATATTGTTGATATTTGGCTCAGTTCACTAATGACTGCTGACCACTGCCCGAGGCGCTACCATATCAGTAATGTAACCATACTCAACCAAGATTGTTTATTTATTATTTATACGCTTTCATATTATGTAAAATATAAATAAAAACAAATCTTCATGTCAACATATTATAATGATGGCACCACTAAAGAATTAATTGATCAAAATTTAAAAAAAAGTGGTGCCTGTAAAAGTTTTGTTTTTGTAAAAATGACAAAATACTACACATTTTCCATCCATCAATTAATTCCTGAAAATATGGATGTGTGGGTAATTCCAGTATTTTGAGCATGGGCAAGGAGTGAGTTAAACGAAAAAAGGTATTTGAAAAAGGAAATATGTTGAAAAAACAACTGAGCTTTGTCACTCACAGCTTTAGTCTCATTTTAGTCTTTAACAAAGTAATTAAAAAAAATAGTATTTTATGTAAATATTTTGGTATTGATACGATTTTGAAATACATCTTTCGAAATGGAGCTTAATTCTATCCAATTTGAAACTAGTGGCGATGGTGTTAATGGATGTACATATAGAAGAAATAATACTGCAGAAATAAATATGATAATTAAAAGTAATGACTATGGTGAAAAGGCTCCCTGCAAGGTAATAAATAACGCAGTAAGTATTCAGAATGCCGCAACATTGCCAAGGATGATGAGAAAAGATAATGATCGGCATAATTCTCAATTATTACCATCTACCTCCTCCAAGTCTGCGCATGATTTTAGTGAACGCCATTCACAAATAAATGGTATAAATTGCAAAAGTTCATCAGAACACCAGCTTATGTTAAAAGATACACACAGAAGTAATAATGATTCAATACAATCAAATAAGCCATTGGAAAATAGTGATGACGACGTAACAGTGCAATCATTCATTTTATCAAAAAACGGTTACTATAACAGTCAGGAAAGCTTAAGCCTATCTCTGACTTCTCTGTTCAGTTCTCAGAGCCACGAGGACCAAGAAACCATCAATGCTAGAAGAATAGAAGCTTTTAACAATTGGTTTAAACAAAAAGAAAACGAGGTGCGTAAAAACAAATTACTGTTTCTTTATACTTTGAATCTATGAGAGTTCTTAAATACTGTATGCTATTGCATGTCTGTTATTTTAAAGAAAAAAGAAAAAAATGAAAAAACGAAAACCTTTCTCAAAATTGAAAAAACTGAAATTACCCCAGAGCAAAAGGAAGTTTTATTCAGAAAATGGCTTGAAAAAAAACAATCAATCAATGAAGCAAATAAAGCAAAACTTCTTTTTAAATCGCAACAAGATGAAGAACGAAAAAAACAAAAAAAAATAGGACAAGAAGAGAAATTAAATGAATGGAACAAAAAAAAGTTAGACATTTTAAAAGGTTTGAGTTTTAATAATTGATTTCTGTATACAACATAATTATTTACCCATCATAATGTTAGTAAACCTATCATTTGAGAAAAAATATATGAGATAAAGGTTAACCCTTTCCGGTCCTATGTCGAATCTCATTCGACATCGATTTTATTTCCGTGGGTCCTATGTCGAATGTCATTCGACATTTTTTTTCTTTATTAGTATCGAGTTAAAATAAGTTCAAATGTATTGAATATATATTATTTTCCACTCTTAACTATTACAGCGGTATTATGAGCAAAGAATCAAATGGTTTTTATGAACAATGAAAAGTGAAACCGTATGCCTCCAATGGATACAAAAGGGACGTTATAGGGGCAGCGTCGGCACACGCAGCACGGGCGCTAAGTTCTACATTCTTCTTTCCAACAGTAACACTTGCCACGTGCACTTGAAAATTAATACCGATATTTATTATTGTTCTAATAATTCTAACCTTGCAAAAATGCCCAAAATTACAAAAAAAACGCAAAAAAGCAACTTGATACATATATTGTATAATATGTAAGGCAAAACCTGGGCTATGAGTAAAAAGTATGATAACGGCAAAATGCTTTTGCCGTTATCATACTTTAATTTTTTTTTAAATATAAATAATAAGTTCATTATTTTGATATTTAGAAAAAAATTATACTGTTGCTATAAATCTAGTAAAAAAAAATATAATTGCAAATATTAGTTTTCCTTGTGATACTGTAAATCTATTGTGGACCAGGTGGAATATTTTTTTATTTTTTTATGGACCGGAAAGGGTTAATGCAGCTGCTCAGTCAAGAGCGAAACCTGTGCGCAAATGATGCCGCTGTGGTAAATAATATGTCTCTAGACTTTTTCTTTGTCTAGTTGAAAAGAGTCATAGTTTGGATACATATATGTTTTATGATATTGTTTGTTTGATATAGATATTAAGATTTCTGAAATACAACGTAATACTGCCATACAGCGAGCCAAACAACTAAAAAGAATAGAAGGTGAAAAGGCTTATCAACGGTGGCTTCAAGAGAGCAAATCTAAGCCGCTTCCTGTGCCATTGAACAAAGGGATTCTCAGTAAGTTTATTTTGATAATTTTCTACCATCATCCACCACCACCACCACCAGTGGTTATGAAAAGATATAGCAAAATTTATGATGTTATACTGTGACTTATTTCAATTGCAAGTATATATTGATAAACCAGTTCAAGATGGGGACAAGTCCAAAAAACAACATTTTGAGTTATTAACATGATTATATTCTATGCCTAGATTTATATTTTCCCATAAAGCAACTACTCTTATTCAATATTGTAGCCAAGATATTCCAAAAGTTTCTTTATGGAATTTTAGCTTTTCAATATATATCAAACGTTCATTTGAAAATAAAATCGTGAATATCTCAATATCACTTATTTTGATTTGTTCCCGTCTTGAACTAGTGTATCGATATCAACACCCCCAAAAAATAAAGCAGTAGCTCACTTTTGGTCATTTTGCAGGACAGCACATACAAGTATGAAAAATAAATGATTAAAAATTAAATACAAACTTTAGGAGAAAAAAACTACATAATATTAGGAAATATCATTATTTTTCACTTTTCTGCAAAATGGCCAACAGTGAGTTGAGCAGTTACTTCATTGCATTTGGTCAGTATATTTATATATAGAAAAGTACAGCTTCTTAGAATAAATGTATATTTTCTTAGTCAACAATAACCTCAGTTCATAACTATTTGTCCATGTGTGTAACTTTTCTTCATAACTTATTATTTGACAATTATGGATCAGATTTTTTGTGTAAGATTACCTTAACTTATGTAATAATAAATAGAGCTATGCTCTATTTTTGATGATATCGAAATATGTTTTAGGTATGCGTTCAACACTATCTGTTATGTATATAAATCCTGAACCGTGGAAATTTTCCTCCGATGAATAAGCAGAAACTGTTGAGTGAACTACAAAAATATTATTTTCCCGATAGCTGCTTTAATTAATGAAACATCAAAATCTTTTTGGAAAAACCAATATTATTTATTACCAATATTGATACATTTTATATAAATATTAAAACAGTTGTTAGATGTATATAATTTTAATTAAAAATACAATTTTATTATTAATAATTGTTCTTTTACTTGGAAATTAAAAAATGCTTTCGGATTTTGTGGACGCAAGATGTACAAATGAAGAAATTGATTATTTACTAGTTCAAAAACATTTCTTCATTTGTCATGTGTCATTTTGTTATTTAATATCATTTATTAACTAAGATTTTAAAGTCTATCCAATAACTCGACAATATTAAAAAGAATACTATTAATATTACTCACCAGAGAGGTAAGAATGAAACTATAGAAAAGTATTTAATAGAAATTATATTATTGATAGATGGAAAATTTTTAAATTATAAAATAATCATATGAATTATGTTTTCAGAATATTTATGAAAATAAAGAAGAATCCTGATTGATTCAGTCATCTTTTTACAATTATGGATCAGTAATTCTCATCGAATTTTCATTTGAAGACTTCTTTCATCGAAATATTAATATTGTAATAAGATACGTTTTAGCTAAACATAATTTACAACCATCATTGTGTCTTTTTTTTAGTATTCAGATTATCGGTGTATCAGTGATAATCAGAAATCAACTATTTATTAACTCAATGAGCTATTTATCTATAGAATACTTTTAATAAAAATTGTGATTGTGACTATTTTATTTTTATGAATAATTAGTTATTTGAAATAATTAATACACCTAGTTTTAAAAAATAGATATTTTAAATATTCAAATAGGGTAACCGATGATCAAAGATTGAAGAAATAGTATGTTTTAGTACACTGAGAAATGATATGTAGGTATAATTTAACATATTAATGTAACAAATAAAATAATGTAATGAATGAACTAGTAGTACTTATTCAAAATTTTATTAAAAATAGTAATTTAATAGTATGTTATTATATTATATCTAATAGTTATATTTTGTATTACATCACATCTAATAATGGATTTTTTAAGAATGATTGATACATGTTTCTGTTTTAAAAGTGTAGAAAAACCTTTAACATACATTAGCCCTAATTACTCGTGAAAAATCTATGTGCCTATAATATTTTTCATCTTGGACGCTGGACACTGGATAAATTGAAATTGAGTGAAATTTACTTTTTGTTTTTTTCAAAAAGGTTTTGGTGTGTAATTTATTATTTGATTTGTTATTTATAATAACTTTAAAATGATATCTGCATAAGATGTTTATTTTAGAACAATTTTATATTCGTGGAAATGTTACGGCCAAATGACTTATATCAAAGAAAAGTTTTTATTGAAAGCCATCCAGGTACTGGGTAAGTGAAGGTAACCTCATCAAGTAAAATACTACATTCCCAACTTGTACTGAAAAGAGCTTCTTGTTCATTGAACATCCACAAGCAGTATTTATAAGGTGTTTTTTGAAATTGTTTTCCCCATTCATAGCCTTCAGTTGAAAGAATCTTTACAAATACAGTACTTGCGAAACACATGTCCAAAAGGGATGAAAAGTTGATTTTTTGCAGACTCCAAAAACTTTTAGCAGGAAAATATAGGTTGAAGAGAAACTGCAGACAGTAATAAAGACAAATAAAATACTAATCATAGTTTACAGGAACATTTAAACAAGGTCCCATACTTTTAGTGTTTTAAATAAGCTAGCCAAATGATTCTGAAAATTAATAAATCAATGGGAATACTTCAATTTGTGGTAATAGGTATGTACTATTAATTGAACAATAGTGACACTTGAAACATGATGGTAGTTTCTTGAAGCCATACTTATTAGGGTATGTAGTTTGTAACTAAAATATTTGCCTGCATAGTGCCTATCTTAAACAAAAATTAAATCGGTGTCCATTTGAAATATGTTAAGAGATTATTGGTTATAAAAACTATCTACAACAAGTGTAGTCATAATAGATATTATAGATTTGGTATGTAATAGTATTTTTGATTTAATTCCAGATTTTAATATGCCTCTTCTTCTTCTTTAAGGCGAAGTATTTCAGACTTGTTCATGAAGTAGTACGATGGCTGCCTTCCCTTGAGATCCTTTAGAACCCTTTTAGAACCAGCTTTGATGAGGATTCGACTCATTGATTCTACGTTATCCACTCCCATCGAGTAATGCAGAGCTGTTCGTTCCAACTGAAATAATTATTGTATTTATTATAAGAAATATGCCATGAACATTAATACTAAACTAAATGTGCTTAATAGGAAAATATGATGTATTCTCATCTAACAAATTATGTTATATATTTTAATGTAATTCAAAATATGTATAGTCTTGTTATAAATGAAATAAAATATTTGCATGGATCGGTAGTAAATAACACTTGGAAGATCAATAAAATTCTTAATTACAAAGCACTGCTTCGTAAATAGTAATAATAAAACACATCAATCTTACATTATCTCCGATTCTGAGTGTTTCCGGAAAAGTCCGTGCAATGAATTCTGCTATATCTTCCTGCTGTGCTAAAACCGCAATATGCAATGAACATCTCCCGTAAGCATTCTTAGCAGCTGCCATGTTTCTTCCTGCAAAGATTCTCTCAGGTGGCATGGCTTGCGGACTGACTTGCTTCTCTAGGGCAAGCCTCGAAAGTTCTACATCACCGTCTCGGATTGACTGGTGAAACCTCTCTCTAGTTTCCTGAAAAATATACAGTCAAGTTGAAGTTGAAAATGAATACAGTCAAGCTTGTTGTAACTTAGTCTAATTTAATAAATACTATTTTTTGTATTTGAACATTGCATTATTTGAAAACTGATTTTGAAACTGAATTTTATTGACTAGATATTTCTTACCTCAAAGTCTGGAATAATAGTGAGCAGGGCACTGATATCTGTCTGACCACGTTGTTTAACCATATCAGAAATCAAAACACCTTCATCGTCAACGACATCCAATATGTGGTCGTAACCTTCCATTATTAGCTCAGTCAATCTCTCGAGCTCGCCTTTAAAAAAAATCAAGAAGTGTACTGTTATTAAGTTGTACGAGTAATTATTTCCATAATTGGGCTATGCTTCAATGCTTACTTTGTGGAAAGTTGTATTGATATCTTTGTTATTCTACTTGTCGTGGATGGATATATGCTTGAAATGTGTAATGCTTTTTGAGAAGAATTCTCAGACTGAATGATAATTAAAAAGTATCTATTTCAAAACTATTTTTCTTATCCTTTAGTTATTGAATTTACATTGTAAAAAAGAGTGAGTGTGGAAGGAAGGAGAGGATATTTCTTATTCAAATATTTGATAATAAAATACCTCTCGCTGCTGTCTCCAAAAGCCACCTGTCCAATTCTTTCATATTTTCTGCTAAGTTTGCTTGAAGTGATACATCTCTTGCAGTGCGATACAATTCGTCCCTAAATGCAGGGCTTACACCTGATTCTCGTACTAATTGGATCAACGCACCACGAGCGTGTGCTCGAGCAGCGGCGAAATGCAGCATTGACTGGCCATGTTCATCCTATTGTTAGAATTGAAAGATATTACATTTTTTTTTTATTATTTGACTATTCATTTGTTTTAGTGTTCATAAGTGAGTGTAAGTTAGGTTAACCAGAATTCAATTTTTTAAAGTTCTATTTTTATTTGGTTTCTTTGGAATTAGCATCGCTTATGAATATGTATGTTACAATAAAATTCGCAGTTAAAAATCATATTGTTAAATGACTCCGATTTTATTATAGTAGCACTTGTATTCAAATTGATTTACGTATTTGAATATACAAGAATTGATTTAACTAAGCGGTTTATTTTGAAATTTCCAAATAAGTAAAAAACTAGACTTTAAAGTCAACAATTTAAATCATTGAAGGAAATTTATGTGAACAAAACAATGTCACCACCTGGATTTACATTTTCAGCCCATCTAGTTCATTTAACGGTCTGTTAATTTTTTTATTATAATATAATAATACATTCTGTAACGATATAGTTTGACATACTCTATTGTCGCTGCTGAATGCGGCTTCTGGTGCACCAGGTGTAGATGGCGCTGGAGGAGTAGGCGGAAGAGCTCTTTGGAGAGAAGCTCTTTGCAAGGCAGCTCCAGCAGCAGCGGTGGCTGCTCCTGCGGCACCAGTTGCCCCAAGAGTTCCAAGTGCAACAAGAGATGAAGCCGCAGCGGGAGTTTCTGTGCGAGGAGTTGAGGCAGGGGATGTGATGTCATCGTCATCTCCTATAAGAGCTGCGGTTGATTCCTAAAAAATATTCATAAATATTACGGGAAAATAATAAATTATTTCTACAAAATTTTGCTAGTTTTAGAAACAGAGTTCTTTTGAAGGTATTCAATGACAACTATGGGTGAAAAAGCATTAAAAAACTCCCTTTTAGTTGGTAATATTAGCGATGAGCGAAACCGGTCTTGATTTTTAATAAATAATGTGGAATTGATCAAAAGTGTTTTACAATATTTGTTATTAGCTAAAGAACACACTTGTCTTGGAAATAAAGCTTCTACTGTTAACTAAATGCTGATAACACGATCAATTTATTGTTTGTTGTTGGCATTTCTATAGTATAGATTGGCATCAAAAAATATTTCAAGGACAACATAATGCAAGATAGAGTTTAAACAAATATTTTTTCTCCAAAAAATCAAATGCAATGTTATTTAATCTATTATACTTTCAAGTAAACATTTTTTGAACTTTGCCTAAAAAATATACATCACCAGCAGGATAATATTCGACAAAATAAATTGAGATTCTCATACTGAATATGGTCATAAAGTTTACGTTAAGAGTTTTGGCTGCCGTAGAAAAAAGTACGTTTGTACCTAGCACGCCGGCTATAATTTTCAATTATTAATTTAATTAGTTATTAACGAGGTAAACCGTATCTGGCATGTTGAGCACGGAAAATTTGACGAGATATCTCGTCTGTGGCAGCCATTCAGTTAATAACACACTAAGTAGTAAGTCAACGAAGTAATAGGAAATTATATATGTTTTGATTTACCTGAGTTTTGACTCTTGACTTGTTTTGATTGGCAAAGTTGTAGAGGTATGTTGCCAAGAAAGCAATCGGATCCTTCGGTCTGGTATTTGCGACCTCGGTGAGTCCTTTGATAAGCGGATCTCCCAACGCTGCAAGCACATCGTCAGCGTTATCGCGAGAAGACCCGGCCATAGCGGCTCTGCCTATCATTTCGAAAGCTCAAGTGAGGGAAGGAATTGGATGTTGACTTAAAAATTCGCAGGCAAGTTAGGGCATAGATCGTAACATGTTGTCAAATACTTTTTACTGAATTAAATCCGTTTTAATAATTTTTGACAATAGTTCATATAGCAGAATAGTCGCAGTAAAATATACTATGAAAAATGTATTTTTCTCGCAATCTTAAGTAGCTAAAAGTTATCTTTTTAATACACAAGCTAAAAAGATGAAATAAATTCATAAATCCTTAATCAGTAATTTAACTGGTATTGCTGTTTTAGTAATTAGTTTTTATCTGCAAAATACGAATTCAATATTTAAAAAAATGAAAGTTTTAATAAAATATTATTATTTTATACAACTTTTTATAATATGTATAACAAGAAAAAACGCAACGAATAAATTAAAAATTGATAGAGCTTTTTTTTTATATGCGAAAACAGATTTTGGTTTGTTTAAGGTACAAAAGGATAGAATATAATGAATAAGAAGGATGAGCTTTAAACTACTACAACACAAGGTAAAATCAAATTGCTATTCAAAACAAATTATAACTAGGCAATTTAATATTTATAACACTTCAACACTAACAGTAAAACTTAATTGATAATCAATAATGATTGTCACATGATTTATTAAAACGCCAGTAACTAAAAAAGCTGAGTATTGATCTTCAATAAAAAGCATTTTAAAGTGCTTATTACATTCAATAATACTGCCTGTTTAAGTATACTTAATTTATTGTAATTTTAACAATATTCAAAGATTAACAACCAAAAAACTTGTATGAACTTGCTTACACGAAGCCAAATATCTGCCTTCCTCAGTTCTGAATATCGGAATATCCACTTGGCCGTTATGTCCACTGCCTGGAGGCTCTGTGAAAATTCATTAAAAATGAAAAGACTTCTTAAAATCAATAGTCGTATAATAGGCTTCTTTATCGATCAGCGATACCATGACACACTTGTATACGAAATAAGTAGGTATATATACATATGTAAGTGCTCAAATACTGCGATAATACCAAACGTGTATTCTTCACAAATTAATTGAAGTTCGATTACCCAATTTACTTTTGTTAATTGAAGTAAATAACAAAAGAGAAAATCATTTATTCTTATTCAAAAATAATATATATAAAGAGTAGTTAAAAGACATTAAACAATAACAATATATTATGGTATTTTAGGAGAATTAGATTTATGATTCATTTAAATACACTGTTTTCTCTAAGTAAATCAAATATTTAACCCGGGGCTTGGCCGAAATTATTAAAAATAAAAACTCCACACGAGAACGAATGCGAGAACGCAAGACTGTGCAAATGTTAAAGGTTCTTAGTACTTAGTCGCCTATTTGCAATTGGCCACTTTTCCAAGTCACAGAATTTTTTAAAAAGACCCCTCAAGCTCGCGTACTTTTCTTAATCACCTGGTTTTTCTTTTGGATTTTTTTTAACTTCTTGAATTATTTTCAGTTTCTCAGCTAGAGTTCTAGTTTTCTTTATAGCATTTTAGTTTTAAGTTAGAACAAACGCGAAACGAAATGCGAGACAATAGAAGAATTATTCAACAAAAACGGTAAATCAAAGTAATATTTGGGACGGGACCATAATATTTAGACGATAGATCTAAGAAATCGGGAAAATATTAATGCGGGATTATTTAAAATTATTCTTATGGGTGTTTGGCCGGGATTATGGAAAATAAACCATCCATACGGGAAAACGAATAATGCGAGAAAGGTAGATCGGGGCTCCACTGTAATAGATAAAAAATGTTGCCAAATGACACAATTATATCTCTATTTTATATTACGTAAAAACACGGTTCAGGACTTAAAGTGTAAGTGATAAGTTAATTTCGCGTTGAAATGTTTCATTTTTAGATTCTCAATAACACAAATATTTTTTGTCTCTCCTTAGTGCGGCAACATCGTTTTTATTGTGTACGAATAATTATTGAATATTTAAGTAGTTTTCTTTTTCGTGTATTGTTTACTTTCACCCTTGAATACTGGCAGAATAGATTGAAAATTCATTTTTTTTACTAATATATTTTAAGACGAGCAATAGTTTTTTTTTTACCGGAAATTAAAGGTACTTTACTTATGCTTTAATATTTTTTAGTAGGTATAACTGACCGATAAAAAAAACACGTTAGGAAATTAACAATATCTCAATTAGAAATAGCCAGTTTCTTAAAATCAAGATTTAAAAATATACCTAAAAGGTGCACAAGACAAACAATATAAGTGTAGAATTATAAATAATAAGTAAGTATGTTATAGTAACATGCAAAAAACACACAGGGGCACAAAAGCATCAAAATGACGAAAATTTTGACTATTCTGGATTGACGTAGTTTTACATGTGTTTTTAAAACAGTAACTGTTGAAAACTTGAATAACTTATTGTAAATTGATTGTAGGTTAAATAATGAATTGCGACCGCTTTCGTTAAAATGAATATTTAATGCGAATTTCCAACAACAAAAAAAAAAATGAAGTTTATCGACCTTGGTCTGTTTAATCACAAGTATTGAACATGTTATAGCAATTATTGATAAATATAATTGACAAAGAATTAGTTGCTATTAATCGACAGTTTGTAAAAGTAAAAATCATAAAATGAAGTAATATTATCCGTTTAAAATAATCTGTACAAAGTTGATGTGATTTAAAATGTTACGTTTTGTTGTGAAAATTAGTTTTGTTAATTATTATTGTAATATAACAGAAACATATTCGTCATGTAACATTTTGATTTTCAACAATACATAATGATAAAAACATTCCTCAAGATATATTTTTTTGTTTGCAATGTTAGAAATGATGCGTCTCGCCACTCTTTCAAACTTAATAATACTATGTGCAACTATTGAATTAAACAAACATAAATAAAACGTATTCAGTTGTTGTTTTGTAACATTATAAACAGTTAAAGATATGTATATCTAATCTGACAAACATCGGATGCATTAAATCACTGAAAATATTAAAGGGAATCAACAATATGTATAATAATTATTACTGCGTTGCGTGAATAGGTGAGGCAAAAGATCGAACACTGTGATAACCAACACAAACACGTAAGAAGTTTAGTTTGCAAATATATTATTTTAATAAACAACCGTTTAAACGGTCTGAATCCATCGTCATTTAATCACGAATAAAAACGGCCTATCAGTCAAATGCTAACAACTGTATTATTGTCTAAAATCTTTCGGTAATATTTAAAAAAAATATTCTGGGTATAAAGTAAAATCCGGTAATATATTAATAATTTGAATAGAAATGCTATTTACTAATTCAATACATAATCGTAAAAAAACATTAAAAACGTGATCTAGTCACTGTATATGTTATAATGTGTAAAACATGATATTTTTTGGTAAAAGAACATGGAAAGAAAATCTTTCAAGACATAATAATAATTGCAATAAAAGCATTCATTTGAATGTGGTGAAACAGCGTTCTGGCAAATTTTTTCGTAATTTTTAATGTTTAAAATAAAAATTCGCAAAATTTTATTTTCATTTTGCTTTAAAAACTTTTGTTTTTTTCTTGGAAACCATTGGCTTTTTGTCGCTAAAAAAGACACCTTTTTAATGCTATATGATGGGTATCGTAACACTCATAAGTTAATGTCATAATAAAAAACAGTGAAGGGTCCATATAATTACTCTGTAACCAGAACCAAAGGTCTAATTATTGATTTATTACTTTAAAAAAGAAAAGTTGAATAACTAGCAGTTCTTTAAAAAACTTCTCTTGAGAAACCTCAATTAGAAAGCTTTATGCTCCACGATTACGCTTAATGATTATGCTTTATGAATAATAAAAAACTTCAATTAAAAGCTTGGCAGGAAGTGAGTTTCGGCAGTTTTTCTTAAGCACTGGTTGTATGAACCAATCAATCAATTGAGTGCAGATATTGCGTTTAAAATTACATATTGTTAGATGGAATATATTACTATTTATGATATAATTTTCATGGCTTTTTTTAAGGGATAGATTTTGATTCGTGATAAAAGACTCTGGATATTTTTTTTCAGTACTGACCTAAATGAATCCGATGTTTTCATAAAAGTGTATGTATGAAATGTCTTTGAACGTTTCTCTTAATCACGTAAATTCACTTGGGTTTTTCATTCCACTCAAGTCATTAAACATAGACGATAAATAAAAACGACGCAACTATAATGTTTGCAAATGAATATTTCACTATATAAATTAACTAAGCGTGAGATTACCGTATATAAAACTGTACAGATTGAGTGCGAACGATTTTTAAGTATTTGCGTCCACCAATGCGTTTCTTTTTTTCCGAAAAATATTAACAAACATCTCAGCGATGTGCATCGAATTTTGCATTGCCAAGTCTTTTTCCAGTTGAAGTATATTACCAACAGCTGTGGTGTAGTCATGAAATGTTTGTAATTCAGTCAACCCCAGACTCTGATAATTACCAACGCGAACAATCTCTGAGCTGTGGGTTTCCCGGTGATTTAAGCCTCGTACTGTACACAAATGTTTGAGGTGTTCGGGATCTTTACTTAATTGTGGAAGGGTAATCGTTAAAGTGAAGTGTAATGAATTCCCCAGGAAGCTGGGTCTCGCTGACAAAAAGCCGAGTTTGTCGTCCCATTTATATCGAAGTCTCGCATCAAGATGCATCATGGCTCGTGATATCTCTGAATACGCTTTGCCGACTTCAGCAGGGTGGCGGTGAGATGTGCTCGTCATCATTCTGATGTGATCTTGAACGTTAAGCCACACGGCCAAATCACCGTTGTGAGTAACAAAAACTCCGCGTCCGTAAGGCCAATGCTTTCCATGAAGCCGTTGATCGTCGTCGATTTCTTTGCTGTCACACAACGGAATAAGCAAGCCAGACGCGGCCAAAACAGCACGAATTTCTGAAGGCTTTTCTAATACTTCATTCATAGTGTAATATATACCTCCCTTTTCGTCCGAATCAAGATTTGAATGATCAAAAAGTTTTGCGAATTCCGTGCTGAGTAATATAGTTGTGAGGTTTCTTTCAACGGATTCTAATTGTCCCACATTCATATTAAGAGGAAGTTGGAAATCGTCAAGATTCCGACTGCATTCAATTGTACCTGCTAGAACCAACTTACACGTTGGATCAAGATCGTGATTTATCACTAAATATGACGGTTCAAAACTGTCAGTTTCGTCTTTTTTATTTGAGAGCGGAAGAAACATGGAATCGGGATGTTTTTGTAAATCCGAATACATATTGATGCAGTGTAAATCTTTTATCAGCGGCATTGTAAACTCTTCAAAGACATAGTACGCATAATAGTCTGGGGCCACTATGCCGCCATTAAAATCCACTTCAACGGCGTCCAGTGCGTTTTTACTCTCGGGAAGTTTCTTTACGGCGGGCCAAATTACGTCAAACAGATTGTGATCGAGTTTGGTGATCCGAAGCTTGATCTTCTCGAAAACCTGTCGCGTCAGGAAACGTCCCAGAAATGTGGTCGGCGGACCTTGGTTGGAAGAAGCGCTCGGCGGAGGTCCTCCGGTCGACAAGCGACGGTTATCTTGCAGGAGACGGAAGCAGCGGCCCAGCAATGTTATGAGTTCCGGATCTTCCAAATCACGTCTCGACGAGCACTTGTCGTTGGGTACTAGTTACGTACAAGGCATTAAATGAATGAAAATTTAATAAACTCGATAGAAAACGTTTCGATTATAAAAGTCACATGAACGCAAATTCTAACTAGTAAACACACCAAAATCTAAATTAGTAGTAATTTACTAAATCTAAGAGCAATCATTTTTTTTTATCAATTCAATTCAAACAATTCTTGTAGCAAGTATATACAATTAATTACTTCGTTGAATATCACAAATATCATTACGCAATTATTTGTAAATATTTCGAATTAATGTTTGACATTTTTCTCTGATAACTATAAAAATATAATGTAATGAATAATCAGCATAATTTTACAAGCAAAAGCTTGACTGAAACAGCTCATGCCAAGTTGTATTTGTCAAATATTATATACTTGTCTTTTGAAGATTGTATCAAATGATAACACCACCGGTCGATAAGTATACAGACAATGTCTTGGATTTAAATTTATTGTGTGAAAGTAAAAACACTTTGCTAACATGTAGTGCAAAGCACACGACGTAAACTGTTTTTGCCAAACACTCGCCAAATGAAAAGAAAAACTATTGTCTATTCATGCAATTAAAAAATGTCAATTAGTGTGCTCTGTTATTCAAAGCAACAACTACGATGATATTTCAGTGAGGTAAGTGAAAAAAATACCTTTGTCGCTTAGCATTTCGTCGGCCATTGCTTCTTCGGCTCCGAAGTCTTTGAATAACTGCTTATGAGACAAATACTTATCGTTTTCCAGATAATCTTCCGGGGTATAACCATTCTATATTACAACGAAAACAAATTTAGAGTTAAAAAATATAGTTTTTTAAGCCAGTAATGACAGATATTTCGATATTAGATAAACAATATTTCATAGTTCTTCCCAAACAAATGAGCAGGTGCATTCATCTTCTGACTTTTTTCTTTGTTCAATAAAATAACATTTATAATGTCATCTTGAAGACAAATTATAACACCCTCTGTAAAATAGTGTCGTAAGCATGAAAGATTCATTGGTTGTATTATTGTTTTTTTTTTGTAAAATATGTTTATATCTTGAGCTTGAATTTAAATAGTATCAAAGACGTACTTAGTTCGTTTAGTGATATTTAAAAAAAACGATAACACCACAACTTAAAATACGTTCTATATTATTTTTTATTTTCAGGAAAACTAAGAATAAAGTTATCATAACATAATCAAAAAAACAAACATTAGTTTTGTAAACTAAAAATGGCTTTCTTGCAAACCGACAAATTAAGATTTATGACTAATTATAACGGGGTATTAATTGATAAATTTTCTGAACTTGAATGGAATTGTAAATTTCTCACCTCATCCTGATCTTTAGGGTTTGCTCCAATATTCTGTAAAATACCATAATAATGTCCGTTGTCCTTCAGAACCGCAGCGTAATGAAGTGCCGTTCTTCCTTCAAAATCAACAGCAGATAGGGTTTCCGGGAATCTGTTGTTTTGTTTTAAACAATTAAATTAAAATAGCAAGTCATCCGTATGAAAAACTGACGATTTTTGTATATTTTACTAACAAAGTCAGCCACAAAAATGGAAAAGGTATTGTTAAAATATAAAAATATGTGGAAAGTATTTTATAAGGCAGTAAATATTGAAAATGAAGGTCAAGTTCAAAGTTACATCGTTGTTTTTTTTGCACATTCAATCTTTTACATTGCATGTATCCCATTAAATATGTTGCTAAATAGATTTTGATGACCTTTTTGCCATTATCTATTTAATAAAATGTTGGGAATTTAAGTCTGAAATAAATGCTGTCAAAATTATGTACATTACTGTGTTATAAAAATAAGTATCGTTGTTCGTTTTACTCACCTACCGGCCAAGTACCTCAACACCGGCGTCTTGCCAAACAGCGTCGCGACGTGTAACGGGGTGGCGCCATTTGGAGAGATGCGATCGCGTGCAGTTGCAAACTTGCGTCTGTCAAGTGCAGCCTGCAGTTCACGCAAGCCACCTTCGCGCGCTGACAGGTGCACTCGTTTTATTTTGTTCTAGATATAGAAACAGAGAGAACTTGTCTAAGTTTGATCAATCATTTTCTCAAAATATCATTGGCACGTAATCTGCGTGTAGGCGTTCATTGAAATTGATAAGAAAGGTTAAGTGTAAATACTTAAGTATAGCACTACGCTGTCAATAGTAAGTTAGCGATAGATGATAAATGTAATATTGAAAAGTAAAATAATCATTTTATTTTGACCCGTCTTTGAAGACAGAACGAAAACGCAAAATTTGAGTAGCTTTATCACATTTATATTACACAGTTTTTTATATATTCAATAAAACTACAATCATAAAATATACACAGACAATATCAGCAAAAGCACGCACACTAGTTTTAAGTTAAGTAATCAGGCGTAAAATTTCTTATAATAAATAACTTCACTGAACTATTTGTAGCATAGTTTTAGATTATTTTTTAATTAGAACGGGTGAAATTAACTGTCAGGATAAGGAATATTAAGATTGTTATAGTATGAATTAGATTTGTATATCTTTGTTAAAATGTTAATGTACACGGTAGTTGATTAAGCTTAGATGATTACTTATAAAAACAAGATTAAACTATTGTTCCACTGATTTACTGTATAAATAAAGAGATATATGCTTACAAATCATTTGATGGTGTTAAATATCTAGTTGTTATCCTAGTTAAATCGTAAGATTTACTGATCAATGTATTGTTTTTTAAATATTTTGCATGTACATATAAAATTATTAATTTCGGTAATATTTTGGACACGTTTGTTAGAATCGAATATTCATTTCTTGTGTCATTGTGTCAAACAAGTTTTTTTTTTAAATCTGTAAATAATAACAAAGTAAATTATTGATAATAATTTAGTATAAGTATATTTTTCGTCCATAATAAATAGATCTTCATTTTTACTTTATTTTTTTATCAAACAGAATTTGAAATTTGTAATTTTACGCGACGTCAGTATTTATAAGTGCTATAAACGAATTAAGCAATTTTTAATACTGAGGTTGAATAACAGATTACCAGAATGAATTTTTAATTTCAAGTCATTACCATGTATGAAGGAACGTTATCCAAAAATGCCTGGAGTTCAGGATTCGAAGACATTTGCCCAACGAGACGTTCTCCTTCACCATTCAGTACGAGGGCAGCAAGTTGCTCCATATTTCCAGTGTCGATGAGAATTTGGACTTCTTCATCTTCATTGTTTCCACCATTCTATAAAAAGAAGAGAGTAAGCAACTGACGAAAAATTTACATAATTTAAACAAAAAGCCTAACTGTAAAAAACATTAAATAAAGTTAAATCCTTTGCAATTAACCAGAAATAATGTCCAAAAATTTAAATACATTTTTTTTTGTTTACTTGTCTCAAATTCATTGTGGTTATCCAAATTCGATCTGCACTGATCAAAATTTATAATATTTTTTTTGTAGTCTATAATTATATCGGAACCTGAATTGTTTATAGTAACGTTTCGAGATGTTGCAGTAGGTAACAAAGGGATCAGGCTTGACAATTATACAATGATAATTAAAATCGGGGTTTTACTCGGGCTTAAAAAAATCAATATACCTTTTTACAATAATAAATCCATCTAAGTCTTAACGAAAAATAATAATTATTTGGTCGCATATAAGCTTCTTGTAAAAAAAATATAACATGACATGGAAAAGTCATTCTAAAGAAATTTAAATCATCTCTAATATGTCAAGCAAATTTCGTATACTTTGTTTAAAAAAATAATACTAAAAAAAACCACTACACTATTAAAAATGCGGCAAAATTTTATACAAATACTGTTAATAAAATATTTTAAAGTTATACTTTTAATATTTTATGCACAAACGTTGGTCATTAAAAGAGAAAAATATTAATAAAAAAACTTTAAAAGCTGTCCTAATAAATTTTGAATGGCATGAGACGTAAAAGCGAGCAAAGAAACAAATGATAATGAGCTTTGTGATTTTGAATATAAATACAGAATATCTAGCGTGATGTGTGAAAGTTTAAAATAAGTTACCTTATTTGAAAACATGGAAAAGATATTTTCGGTATAAGCTAGTAAAACATCGGATCTATTTTTGGAAAGCATTATTTTGGTGCGGGGAACGCGTCATTTTTTTGTTTGTTTATTATTGTGTTTCAAATACCTCACTCGGCGAATTTTCTTTTTCCCTTTGGTCAGCTTCAAGAGAGTCCACTTCTGGATCGGCGTTCACTACACCTTCTATAGTAGATTCGCTGCCTTGAGAAACGCGACCTGCGATACAAGCTTTTAATAAAAAACGAATAAAATAAAGCTAATATTTATTACAAAAATACCATTCGGTTCCGTTAAAATAATAATTAAAATAAGATTTTAACCAAAAAGCCACAGCACAGTTTGAGGGGCCACGGGCAAGTATCCATAAACTCCCAGGTTTTGAAAATCGGGCAGCGAAAACATATTTTAAAATTTTGGGAAATCCGCAAATTCGTAAGTTTTTGTTATTGGAAATTCTGGGAAAAGCTAAAAAGTCCGTAATTTATTGGATTCCCCAATTCCCCAAAACAATTCCCCTCATCTCACAATAGTCTAACTGTAAATCAAAAAGTGTATTTCAAATAATATGCAGACATGTATTATTCCTTTGAGGAAACTCCCTACCGGTTGAGAATATCTGTCTTAAACAGTACAAATAGAATTTTTCGTTATTGAAATTATGCTACAAAAAGTTGAAGAAAGTGTTATAATGACAAAACTGTCCACAGTTAATTTATAATGATAAAATTATCTGATTGAATTGAAACCTTTATCATTATGTTTTTCCTTCAGATGTTCAACATCTAAGACGTCGGCAGTATCAGCTTTGTGAGAATCTCCATACTCCGATGGGCCTTCTCCTCGAACATGGACATCATCATCATCGTAGTCATTTGTGCTTCGTTTGCTACCGTGGTGATTGTCAGCTGTTTTAATTCTCTCCACGTCGGGTTCATCACCTTTTTCGTCATCAATATCTTGCACCTCTGGCCGTTTGTGTGTGTCTTCGTCTGATTCATAGTCGGCATCAAATGTATTTTGTATTTCGTGATCAATGTTATCGTCATCTTCAAAGTCACTAGTCATTGCTTCGTCTCGGTCTCTGCTCGGAGTCCTACCGACAACAGTTCGATGACTGTGAGCAGAACCTGGTGTTTTTGTTGTAGACCGCGATAGAGATCTACGAATTTCTGGAGATTTTGCAGGAATCATTTCGGGCTCATTTTCATTCATTGGAGACGGTGTATCTCTGTGGGTTTCTTCAGTGAGAGGCTCTGGATCGCTGTGAAGGTTTTCAATATTGGTTATTGTATCTTTGTGGTGTTCTTCATTGTGAGATTTAAGGTCTAAATAATTTTCTTCAACAATAGATTGAGCGTCTCTGTGATGTTCTTCAACTGGAGATTTAGCCATTTCTTCATCGGGATGTTTGTGATGATCACTATTATCCACGAGGTCTTCGTTGTGCTCTTCAAACTCTTCAGTTTCCTGAAACAGATTGCTTGTTCAATGTGATAAGTGGATTAAATCATAATAAGAGATTTAAAAGAAACATTAACCACATCACTCGAGAGAAGAAAGAACGGACACATAAAAACAACAATTATTAAGCAATGCAAATCAACTTTCTCAGTAATCACGCCATTCCCGAAGATAAATTTAAAAAAATACTTACGTTTTCTGACATTTTATCTTTATCGAAGTAAGCTTCTTCGGCATATTGAAGATTTTCAATATTATTGTTAGTGGACAGATCATGAGTAAGTGTGCTATCTGGGGTTAGAGGCTCAGGACTTCCTTTTAAAGATCGTTGAATTTCTTCTTCTTCAATCATTGTCGGAGCAGGTATGTTGATTGGCAAACTTGTGGGCACAGAAGGTGAAATCATTGGGGAATTGTTTTTCTTTGACTTATTGGGTATTGTCAAAATTTGGTGGTCTGACTTGAGTAGATTCCAGTCCCATGACGATGGATAAACGGCGCTTGCTATTCTTGGAGCCTCGGGAATGACTTGCAATAATGATTTATCGATATCAGTTGGACGATTCTTGTAGAAACCAGCTGATTTTAATTTCTGTTGAGTCAGATCAAAACAGAATATAAATTCTTCAATAATATTCATTTCATTCAAAAATAATTTTACTTACTACTAAACAGATTTCACCAAATATTTATACCAAAATTTGAACTAGGACTAAGAACAAAAGTATTGAAGTTTGTTAATTAGTATGCACTTTGAATACATAGTTTCCCCTTAAAATTAATACTTTGCACTAAAAATTTGATAGTATGCACTTTGTACGCACGAACTTGAATTTAATATTTTTAAGTAATAACATGTATGTTTGTGTGTTCAAAGTGGATGCTGTTAAATGTTTAGTGAAAAGCGTTTAAATTTATGTTCGTATGTAAAAAGTGCACCCTATCAAATTTTAAAAGCAATTGTATATTATAACCCTAACAAATTTCAATACTTTACCCCGTACTTTATTATTTAAAAACGCACTAGTCTACAAACAGGATTTCACTTAACCGTATTCAATAGGAAATTACTGCTACGAAATAAGCTTTTAAATTGCGATGGCAAGCGAGTTACTTATGATTTCCTATTGGCAGTGGCGGATTATCCCATAAGCGCAAGAGGCGCGCGCTTGGGGCCTCCAAATATTGGGGGCCTCAAAGATAGCATATATTATATAAAACCTTACATTTTAATTTCAGTTTTCAATATTCATTACTATTCTACGAAGAGGTTTGCAGCAATTTTAAAAATATCATTCAAAAAGCAGGGCCTCCAAAGTTTATTGCGTCTGAGGCTTCCAAAGTGCTAAATCCGCCACTGCCTATTGGTGATAAAAGTATCAAGAAAATCAAGTTGAGTCTCGTCGAAATGTTGAATTTACACAGTATAGTAACATTTGTTTATGACTGAAACGTTTACTGAGTAACATTTAAGTTTATTAAGTTATTCATCTCTTGTTTTGTTGAAGTTTTACTACTGCAACATACATTGTCAAGTTTTCCTTCTTCAGCGCCGTGTTGTAACAAAAGGCTGAACATTTTATCATCATCATCTTTATTGAGGGCAGCCCAATGTAAAGGTGAGCGGCCATCTGTGTCCACGGCAGTGGCAGATTCAGGAAATCTTTCTAGAATATATTCAGCTATCTCATGGTGACCCAAGCCGGCAGCCTAAAATTAAATCATGTTTATACATATCGTTGCCGTAAAATGAACTAAAACTTGAAAGCAATATCACTACAAAGTTACTTCTAAGCGCAGATCTGATCTCAACCAAAGAAAATTTTAAGGCATTAGATAAAGATAAATTTGCAACGTCATACGGAGAACGAGATATTCTTGATATATTTTAAATTCAACGTGCAATAGACTAAACTCTTCCTCCACGGCGGATTCTCATTATACTTAATATCACTTTAACTAAATGGCTGAGCAAATCAAATTCTCTTTTTTTCTATCTTAATTTTTTTAAACACAACAGTGTAACAGATCCCGGTATTCATGGTTTTTTAAATATCAAAATACCGGTTTTGAATATGCAAACCAATATTTCAGTATAAAATGTGTGGAAAAAATCAATTATTATAATAAAGTTTGAAGAAACCGTAAGTTATTTACAAAAATCATTGAAGAAAATTACCTGTTTATGATTATGATATATTTTTTTATGACGGTTTTTTTTAATATGAAATATCGAATTACCGATTTCAGTGAACTCGCCCAGTATTGGGATTCTAATTAGTCCTATGCAATTGCTTTATTTATTTTTTCACAATAGCGGTACACATTAAAAAAATTAATACTGGTTTTATATATAAAATACCGGTAATAATATACTCGATTGTGGTTGCAATCCCTAGCTTTGAGAATATTGTTTTACAATTAGCCAATTAATATATTCTTCGACATTAGAATTCAAGATACAATAATATATTAACTTTAACATACTTTATGCAATGCAGTCAATCCGTTCACATCTTTACTGGAAAATATAATTGCTGGAATTGGTTCTCCGGTTATTGCTTTCAATTTTCCTAAATCATTTTCAATTACGGCAGTGTGCGTGTCTTTAATTGTTCCCTGCGAAAAAAATGTCGTATAATTGAGTGAGTTTGGTATGATGTACAAACGAATAAATAATTTAAATCTATTTAATAGAATATAAATTCTTACCATGATGTGGGGCACAGCTTCTAGAAATCTTTTGACGGCGGGCTGGCTGGAAACTTCTGTTCGGAGACGGGCACCCTGCCCTCTCCAAACGACTTGTTGAAGTCTTCCCAAATCTCTGTCATGGCACCATATTCTGATATTGGCGGGCTTAATCACCAGCTCTGAAAAAATAACGCAAATGGAATTAAAATTTTAATAAAGAATCGCAATTATTCGATATTTTAGTTAAGGATTCGTAGCACCGTACTGTGGTGCCCCAATTTATAATAATAAATAATAACTTATTTATAGTTTATCTTCGTTAATCTAAATTCGATAAAATATCGCTTTTATTTACATTTGACATCGAAATAATGACCTTAAACATCGATCAGTTCCAAATGTTATTTATCAATATGTATTAAAAATGTATATAATTTCAAATGTGATACCAAAATAATAAAAAATTTGAAAACAAAAAAAATTGGGCCTCGATTTAATGGATCCTTGAAAACTTTCTATTTATTTTTAAATCTTTGTCATTTTTATAAAACCTTAAAAAAGCTTGGAAAAAACATAAACATTCGTTTAAAAGTTGTGCATGAAGGTTAGTGTCAAGTATTAATTAAATATCTGATCTGTATAATATTATGTTCTACGCCAATGTGTTTTAAAAAATTCAAATTCGAGTCACTATTCGTACTCAAAACTTTTCCTAGAAACTTAATTATTTAAGTGTGAAAACTGTCATTCATGTGTCAGACGATATAAATTGCCCATTTCGTCTGATTAATAAAATATTGTAAGAAAGCTTTTTTACCGATATAAATTATTCACTCGCGTAACTGAAAGTTGTACAACAATAAAATTACGTTCAGCCTTATCAAAGTAAGAAAATAACAGAAATATTACTCAGTGAAAAAAGGTGATTTATTCACTGAGCAATACCAGGACATTTAATGTGGCTTAATGAGAATTTAAATACAAAATAAAAGCTTGAAATAAATATAATAATTCACGTTACAATTGATATAATATATTGTGCTGACGAAACAATCTATTTTCAGAATAACGTAGTATTTATTTCATAATATAAAGTTTATACAATCGAACACTAAAATCGCATAAATTTGACGGAAAATTCTTGAGATTAAAGCTAAAAACTGGTTAGTATATGGTATATAAAACTATTTTTAAAATAGCCCTATACGTTTATTATACAAACATCAATAATTTTAGGTCAGATTGTTGACCCTTTCAATGAATAAGGGCGTTTAAAGATTATTTTGGGAATGTTTACCATTGCTTTTTTAATAATAGGTAAAAGCTCTTTATGAAATAAAGGTAATGTGAGGTTTATATCGAACAAAAATGAATAGTCATGGAATCATACTATTTTTATTGTGTTAAATTAAAGTCTTGTCTAGCGTGTATACGCACTGAATATACACTTGGGCCTCGTATAACAAGGTTATATGGTTCCACAAAAACGTCGTGTAATACAAATCCGTGTTATACAAGGTTTGAAGTTCATACAAAATTAGAGATTGCGTTCCAATAAAAAAATATCGAAGATGGTTTATATAAATATGTACTTTATTTTTTTAAATAAACAAATATACATTTACATATCTATTGAAAGAAATTTTAATAACATAATATAGCATTCATTCATCATCGTTATCACTTAGAATTCTACATGTTTTACTCTTTTTCGAGATCGGTTGTAAGTTTTCATCATCATCGGAGGACTGAATTTCTTGTGGTTTTAGCCTTAAAAAATTCGGTAATAAGCGATTGTCTGCTTTAAGCGAATAAATCTTTGCGTATTTCCTTAAAAGGTTCCAAAATTTGTTGTAATTTCCTCTTAAATTTCGAACTCATTCCTATTATAGGATCCTTTTCAATATATACATATTAATTGAAACCGTGTTATACATGAAAAATATGCCACAATTTATACAACAGTGTTGTATAAAACCGTGTTATACGAGGCCCAAGTGTATACAATTATTTACCAAGAACCGTCGTTTTTGTTATCTGTATTCCTATTAAAAAATATTTTACCCGTTTTGAATAAAAATGAAAACAGATATAATACAGCATAAAATAGCAGCGCAAAATTTTACGAGCTTGCAACTAGTGTAATTGGATGTGTATTATTACAAAGCAAAAACAAATATAATAGTAATTATAGAATAATATTTGAATAAAAATAGTGAAATTGAATTTATTTGATCACAAATTTATTCGTATGGTTGTAAATGTTATTTATGCACGCTAAAGATAATGGTTATACACGAAATTGAATTTCAAAAATATTATATTATTATAGCTTACTTACAACCAATTTGAAGTCGTTTATAAAATAAATTACAACCTTTAAAAAATCTAATTCGATTGGCAATACACGTATCTAAGATATCGTTTTTATTTAAATTTATTTTTGATGCCCCCAGGCTTTCAAGATATTTGAGTTATAGGATAATAATTTGAATACATTTTAAACTATAATTTACACTTAAATTATTCAACACTTTTATACAAATTTCACCCTCTTTTAACGTTAACACCTCCATGCCCATGATACAATCGTAAATAGTTGAGCCATTTAATCATTCAATATTTCTCTTAATATTGTCAATAAGTATTTATCATTTTAGGTATTCTAGCATATATACATGTTTAACATTACTGTTTAGCTTCTAACTTAAGTTTAAATACTGTTAATAAACAGTGAAACTGAGATGCCATCATGGCACTGAACGTGATTTTTTTAGGATGGCATGTTATGGGTTAAGCAACTTCGTAATGAATTATGACACCGACGATTATAGGAACAAACTACTTCATAAGTGGTGATTTTTAAAATTAATTTAAGTCAGGAGATTCTTAAATTATTATTAGTGTAATCAATAAAAAAAGCTTTTTATAAATTCTTAGAATTGCTGGAAACATTCTGAATATTTTTTTACCGTGAAATGTGACAGTAAATTATTGTCTGTCAATAAAAAAAATAATCAATACTTTTGACTAAGTGGTGGAATGTATTCGATTAAGCGGTCAGATAACAAAAATTGAGTTCAGACGTGTCTAGAATATTCACCACAATATAGTCTCTATGGATTTACGTAGTATGATAAATGGTAAACACATTTATTATTCATTACACTTTCTTCGCATTCTGACTTTGCTGTTGATACAGAAGTAATTTCCTGAAACATATAATTACGTATTTACCTATTATCTTCTGATATATGTATGAAAAAATAGTCTAGTCGCTGGAGCAATGACCTACCGTTTAAAAATGACAACTGCTCAATATTATTGATAATTTAAACCAAAACTATTAATATCTACTATATTTAAGGTATAAAATAAAGATACATTGAGCTTAAACCTTTAATGAGAATACCGTAAAGGAACCGTAGTCGGGTCCTATGGTACAGCGGTCAGCGTTGTTGGGTTCCGTGTCGGATCTCATGGGCTCGAATCCCAATGCCTTTTTTAGCTCTTTCAAGATTTCCAATTTCAAAAACCGAGGAATTTGCGAAATTTCCAAAATGAACAAATTTGTGACTTTTTTAGCCGTCGCGCAACATTCTCTAATCTTCTTAATCCCCGGATTTCGAGATCAAAAAATTTGATAGAATCCCGAGATTGGAGACCCTATGAAAACAAATCACAGCAAACAGCTCTGCTCGACTAGCATTAATCTCGAGACAGTCCCACAGTACGCGATTAGCGTCTTGATGACTACGGTTAAAGAACTTCAAGATATGATAAGATTAGCTTAAAATTATGGAAATTTCACAGCTTCTTCGCTTTTAAATACAAAACTGTTCATTCGGTGATTTGAACCATTGACAGTACAATCCTACAATCATGTAGGACAAAAACTCAGTTGGCTGTGGTAACCCACGCATCTTTATATTATGTTACTATTAAATGTAGTAGAGTGAGAAAAATATTCTTTGTTTGGTTATTCGTCAGGTATATTATGTTAAGTCTGAATTATTACTGCGATCAGTTAATTCTATAATACGGACGTTATTGAGGCTCCATGTCAAAAGGATGTTTCAACTTTACTATCCCGAAGGAGTTGCGTGCTGAGGCACGTAACGAAAATAATAAGTGTCGAGAAGAAGTGTAGCACGCTACGCCGCGCCACAACCTTGTTTATATACTTGTACGTCGTAGAGGTAAGTATCTACGCTTGACGTAGAGGCGACGAGCTTGAGAAAATTTTGCATACGAACTTAAAAGACAAACTGTTGGTGGGAGCTTTATGCGTCTTTGTGCAGAACAGAACTGTATTTAATATTAGTAACAATTTATTTAAGAAATATTATTTATTTACATATAATCTTTTTCAAATATTTAAGTCGTTATTGGTATTACGCATAAAGAAAGCTTGATCAGGATGGATGAATCAATGATGGATGGATGTGATAATCGATGTCCTTATATCAAATGCGAATATACTCTAAAGTAATTAAACTAGATGCAGTGGCGTAGCAAGGATGGTGTGGCAGAGGTGAACCGCTCCAGGTGGCACATTTTGGGTGCGGAATTTTCTGAAATAAATACAATATTTATCGAGAAATTATATTTATACATTTAAAAAATAAGCCACCTGTAGGAAATACTCCTAGTTAATAAGTAATAAATAGTAGAAGTGATTTAAAAACAAAATAAAAGGAAATACTGGAGGCGGCAAATTCAAGGACCACCCTGGACGGCAGGACCCCTTCCTACACCACTGACTAGATAGTAAAGCTTATAATTTTTACGAAATCAGTTTGTTCATTTCCTTAAACCATACCTAAAGTAATTATGTAGTCATGATTTTTAAATTGCAAAACCGTATTTATGTTAACAGTTAATAAAAGTCACTTTACAAAAAGTTGAATAATTTGAAATTTGTATCTCGCAAAATAATATTTTACAATAGTCATCACGTAATGATTGTAGATAGATTTCAGTCCACACATATAAATTTTCCCTAGCGATCTGGTGGGCTAAAGCTAAGTTCCAAGTGATCAATATAAAATTGAGATCGTGGATATGAGTGATCTTGTATGATTTTCCAGATGTTTGGCGTCCTGTCATTATGCTTAATGTCAAATAAATTTATGTTTTTTGCAAACAATTTTCCATAATTTATTCGAGTATATTATCCAATACGTTTCATTCGATTCCCATCGAAATTTAAAAAATGAGTGATTATTTTTATATAAGTAACAAAAATATTTATTATATTTTGGCTATTGCTTGCATCACGAAAATTCTGCATTTGAAGAATATTTATAATTCAACTACGATCATATGTCAAACCAAGGACATTGATGTATTTTCGTTGGGTTTATATTTAAATTTGTTTTCAAAGTTTTTGAAATCTATACTACACTCAATCGAAATTTCATGTTACGGAAATAAAAATTCAGGGTCACAAATTTTGTTTCACTAGCATCAGAATAATTTGACGAAAATTATTAACTTCTATAAATTGTCACGTGTGTTTAACATAGTCTCAACATTTTAACACAAATTACCTAAATCCATATCATGTTAAGAAAGTGTTTAATATATTCGATTAGAAATATGATATTTTGACAATGCTTTTACAAAATACTTTCTTAAATATAATAGGTTGATGTTTGGACACAAATATATAGCATGAAAAAATAGTGATATTAAACGCATTATAAAAAAATACTGTATTAAATATTGGATAACTTAACAGTTAATCCGCCTCTTGAATAATCTAACTATAATAATATAAAATTTCTATAAATCTTCTTTCCTTTGTAAGACAATGTATTGATTGTTGAAATCGATCGACAAATGCATTTGAACTGTCAAAAAGTTACGTTTTTATCCATTATTTTTTTTTATCCAGCATTTGTCGATGCTTATGTAATATAGTAAATGCTTAATTGGTATCTTTTCAGATACATTTTATTATTTGTAACATATTTCACAACGCTCTGAAGAGTTTGATGTGACAGCTATTATTTTAAATTACAAAATAAAATCAAACAATATCTTAATCCTAAATAGTTGAAAACTGTTAAAAGATTTGCCAACTTTACTCTTTCCAGTATAGATTTAAATATGGAATAATCATTATCAACTTTTAAAGAGACACGTCATTGTTTCGGAATAGTTGGTTTAAAATAATTTAATTCTAATTCTTGATAAAGATTCAATTTTGAATGTCAAAACTTACGCAATGCCAGCTATTTACAAAATGTATTGCGTTATTTAGCGAGAAAAGTTTTTGAATTCGGTTATTTTATATCATGGCTCTGAAACTTAAATCAGCATGCTTCAAAGTAAAGGTTTATGTAACGTCTAAATTATATAATTTTAAATGAACGCGTCGATTTCAATTTGCAGTTACGCCGTCTATAGTTGTGGAAAATAATGAAGATTGTTTGATAGGAATTGGAAATCAGTTTCGATTAAGGCTTTATTTCAGATGTTTTCGGAAATAAATACACGCCTTATATTGTATTCGAGGAAATTAAATTATTTAAAACCAATTGGATCAGGAATTAAAATCAAATGTAAGTGAAAAACATATTTGATTGTTTTAACCAAACTTCCTTCAAATTACTTTCGGAAAAATAATTACCGGTCTGCTAAAAAAAATATTTATACTATCTCACAATTTTACAGTTTATTTTTAAAATACTATTTAAATATAAAATATATTATTCGGTGAAATTGACACATCATATAAATGATCACACTGATCATATAAATGTTTTATATATTTTTTTTGATCATTTATGATTTTTTTAATCCCTTGAGATGACATGGCACTAGGGTTGCCAGATTTCTTGCAAGTAAATCCGGGACATTTTTCCGATTTGCTGACATTCGAATCCAAAAACCCAGGTATTTACCGAATTGCCCAAAATACCAGCATTTCCTGGGATCTCCGAAACTCGTTTTCCTTTTTTTAGTTCACCATGGAATTTTAAATCCTCAATTCGCCAACTTTTTCCCAAGGTTGTCTCCGAAACTCGTTTTTTTTCAGCTCACCGAGGAATTTGAAATCCTCAATTCGCTCTAAATTTCCGGGACAATTTAGTATTCATCCGGGACCCGGGACAGCGCTTCTAATTCCTGGACAATCCCGGCCAATTCGGGACACATGGCAACCCTACATGGCACCCATGTTTACGATTTAAATTCTAAATTTTATATTCATCTTGCCAAGAGTCTAGCACGGACCCATATGCTCGCTAGGGTAAAGCACTAGAGAATAGTTTCTCAAATTTTTTGAGTCTTATATTTTTACTAATTAGTTTTTCGAGACTTGAGGGAAATGATGCATTCGACCACGGTCTCTCAACCGGAGGCCACAGAAGAAAAATAATTTTAGGGAAATCAGAACAAAGTTTTAGGAGGTCACAGGCGAATGTCCATAGGTTTTGAAAATTGGGCAGCGACAAAATATTCAGAAATTTTGAAATTGGAAATTCTGGAAAAAGCTATAAAAAAGGTCTGACGTCTTTTAGTTTTGGGAAATCCGCGAATTACTAGATCCCAACGGGCCCAAAACGTTGAGAAGCTATGCACTAGACCACTAGACTGTAGAGGCCGTCATAATAAAATCCGTGTTTTAAAAAATACTTTAAATCGTGTTTGAACTTATTCTCAACATCCTCAATATTATGAAATAATTATAAAAAAACAATCACTATGGCAAAAATAAATTAAATATTTATTATATTAAAGTGTTCTTTAAATTTTTTTTTATTCTAAACAGTGGTGAGATGTATTGAAAGGTGTTTTCATTTGGCTTTCACGTGACTTCACTGTAATTTGATTTTTGTAGTTTTGTTTTCATTTGTTACCAACTCAATATGACTGTCAAAAGCTCGCTTGAAGAGTACTTAAAAGTAGGCATAAAAAACATCTTTTCAAAGTTTTAATATATGATTTATTTAACCCTGTCAGTAGTCTCGAGACAAAAAAAATATTGGTTCATTATGTCTGCCGTCGCGCTAGAGGGCAAAGCTCCCCACTTAAAAAAAAGCTATCATACATGGATACTAAAAAGCTTTTTTTATGTAATAAAGTAGTGAGACACAAAAAATACTCGTTAAATATTTTATAATAAAGTAATCATTGAGAATTTTTATTGTGTTTTCCTCAAGAATTAAATTTGTGTGTAAAAAATGAACTGGGAGCCAGTGGCACGCTTAAGCAGTGACCTCCTATTCTTTTTCAATAAATAATCGCATCTCAACCAAAACATTTATTTTTTACTAAACGTTAACATAATCAAATACAGTAATATTAAAACTATTTTTAACAATTCTCCATTTCACAGTTACTATTTCAACATTTAATTAGATATGAATATCTAATAAAAGCTAAAAAAAATCTAAAAAAAAAACAAAAATAAATGAAAGAAGGTCACTGCTTACGCACACCACTGGTTCCCTGTTCATTTTTTTTACAGATAAATTTCATTATAATATAATAAGAAATGATTAACTCAAATCATATTAAGCTATATTTGATCAATTACACGAATGTTTGTTAATAAGTCATTCAATAATTTGTCTTAATTATAGGTGTCGTTGTAGGCTGCTACACTCACCCTTAATATGAATACGGAGAATATTGCCAACATAACATAGACGTTTGGAAATTATTTTTTACAAACAGAAATATATAATACATATCGAAGAATATAATGTTTTTCTAACGATAGTAATCGTTTTTCAGTAAAACTTAAAAAAAGCTGTCATATAAATTTGTTAAACGAACAAATAAAGTGAAATATTTTTAGAAATTTTAAACGCAATGGAAAAATCGATGGCGTATACAGGTACCTGCTATACATTTTTTATGAGGACATATGGAAGTCTATAACCGTGTTCAAAAAAATATTGGTCCTTCAATCAATCAATACAGTCAGCTAAAACTTCAAGTTCAGTCGGAATATATAATAACACTTTTAGTAGTGATAAATTGTGGTGATTATAATATGCAAAGCCAATTTGGATTGACTTGCGTTGTTATTATGCAATCATTAATTTAAAGGGTACATTAGTGTAAGAATTCTTCAGCGTGTTTATTAATATAATTCAGTCTTTTTTCAGTAGCTTAGTAATAATTTAACTGATTTAACTGAGCTAACAATATCGAAGAGGTTAACAATTAATTTAATATTTTGTAGAATTACATATATCGCTCCAGTTTTATTAAAAAATATTGGTTTTCCGTTTTATAAACATGCCGGACATGGTGCTGAGTAATCGACGCCATTATGTTTTATTCAGGATGTTTCAATCAATTTATGGTTTTTATGAATTGGTAATTTATGAATTTATAATACGATGCTAACATTACCATTCATTTATCCGATTGTAAAAATGGGGCACTGCTACAACTATTAGCCTGACATTACTTATAATCTCAACAAAAGAGGGTAAGGTAATTGAAAAACAACCTATTCGTGGATAAAAAAACTTCTGTTGAGATACTCTATTATGGTGAATATACTAACAATATAAGCAAAAATGATTCTAAAGAGCTTTTTGTGGCAAAAACGAACAAGTTCTTTGAATAAATTCTTATTAATCACACACGTCGAAAAAGACACAGATACTTAAAAAATACTAGATTTACATGAAATTATTATAATAAATTTATGATAAATCCGTATTTTTGTATGATAACACACGAAAATGTATTTTAGACTTGGCATTTTACGGTAGAACAAGGGCAAGTTTTTGAATGATTTAATGTGTTCAATCTCATAAAATACGATCCTTGTTTATTATTATGATACAGAATAGTATCGCGGTAATTGTAAGTTCATGTCGGAAAACATTCGATTAAAAAAACTACATCATAATCGTTTTTAAATTTTACTTATCCTTAGTATTTTTTTTATTTTTTTTATTTAAATTTTTTAAAGTTTTAATAAAATATTTGACATTACAGCTTACGCCAATGCGTCAAATATTTTGAAGTTGAAAGATCATACGAGATATACTCGATGAGAATTTTTTGAAAGTCACATGAGATTAACTTAAGGAGAATTTACTTCACAAACACCCATGTCTTAGATCTCAAATTAAAATTGAAAAAATCCAATTTGACATTGACCTTACCGGAAATCGAACCCGGATCCACCTGATGGGTAGAGCAAGCTCTTACCAACTAGACCAAAGCGGGCGAGTATTATAAAAGTCGGATGGAAATGCTCACTCGCTGTCGGAAACAAGTCGAAAAAGTATTCATAGTAAATTGTGCGATTAATATTTGTTTTATTATTATTGAAAAACGAATGAAATTACATAATTTCATATTATTAAAGTAAGAGTTAGTTTTTTTGAATATAGGGCAGGTTAAATTTCATGACGAAATTCTTATTTTATTTATATGATAAACAATGTACAATGTAATTGAATGTTTGACTTATAATTCAAATGATAATTCACTAAACGTACCCTTATCTAGATTCACTTCAGGCATCCGTTTTGTTTTCTTCATTGTCAGGTCTTCAGATCTTCTCAATAATAGTTCTCACAATTTCGCCAAAAGTATATCGTTAAAATAATATAATATTTGTTGTATTCTTTTCACAATACCTCTTCTGATATCACTGCTTGAAACACAACATTTTGTATAAATTACGGATAATAAATTAAAATATGTACATCATAGTATAGGACTAACAGAGCTGCAGATGAAAATTGGAAGTAATATTTATTATTCGACAAATTGAAAATAGTTTATATTGAATTGGCAAGGTTAAGCTTCTTCAATCGAGCGAATCTTTTTTGAAAATCAATCTAAAAGCTTTGTTAACCAATTATGTATTATAATTTTTACTAACAAATCAATCGTGATTAAATTATGTGTTATTAAACCATGAGTCTACTAATAAGTAATTAAATTCAACATAGTTGGTAACAAATATAAGATTTCAAGCCAATTAACAGGATCATTACCGATTAAAACTAAATTTTTGTACAGTATTTTTTCAATTAATAATTATTGGATATTTTTTACGCTTCGTGGTTTTTTTACAAAAAAAAAATTAATAATCTTGCATTCTTTGTCAATCACTTGAAAACAAAAATAATTTTTTGTGAGTATTTATGATAGAGTTAAAATTTTTACGTCTTACTTAGATAGGACGCAGGGTTTACTGTGAACTTTCTCACGTGAGAAATGACAAAACACTATTAAAAGTGAGTACATCCACCATGGTATTATAATATAAGGCAGCGGTGTGTGTTACAGGGCTGGTAAATGTGTTTTATTTTCCGAACCATTTTTCCCTAAGCAGATGTGTATGAAACTTTTTTCTTATGTTATATTTAATTTTTTCCCACTTAGTATATATCAATTATAAACTTTTACTTACAATCAAATATTACTACAATGACTATTATAAGATTTAAACAATATGTATTTAATTACAATATGTGTTGTTGCAAGAGGTGAACTGATCCAACTAGTAAAATGGTAAAACTTTTTTCTTGGACTTTTAAGTACAATCACTACAAGTCTTTACTTGGTGTTTTGGTGGATTGGATATTTTTATTTTACGGAGATACCACTATTGCAGTGTAGTAACTGAGGTTACTTCATTTTTACGATACTTTAGGACGTGTAGAGTATTACAACGCATCTTTTTTTTTTTTTTCTACAATATCACTTGGCTCACTTCATCTCTAATTGGGCCAATTGTAAGTATTCCTGAGATATTGAATTGATTTAACTATGAATACTGTAAAAAAGATGAAGGTAAGATAACTTTTTAAAAACTGTAGAACTGAAATACCTTGATATTTTACCCTATTAAAATGGAGTTCTACCAAGTAAATGCCAAATCAATAAATAAAAAAAAAATAAAAAATAAATGAAGGTAAGACATTCTTGGTTCGATATATTTTTTTCAGGCCTGAGTTTGCAGCGCTATGCTTAAATAATTCATTTCTTTAATATACCAGATTGATTATTATTAATTTGTATAATAGAATTTCAATAAATCTGCAAATATGTATGTGCAGTAGAAGATTAAACTGCTCAAAATCTTGATTCTTAATTATCTTAAAACTATGCGTTTTGAGTTGTTAAGCTTTGGAACTTAAATTTTGAAATTATAAAGTTTACGATCTCGAAATTGAAAACGTATGCACTAAAAACGGAGGCACGTGATAGGGTTTTTAGCAGACAGTATTGTGAAGCGACGCTTTTTTGAGCTTCTGCGCAGAACTTTGTTGTGGAAACCAAACCAATGTGTGTATTTATTTTTGCCGATCAGTTGTCAATTGCCCAATAATTGTATGCTTTTTTTATTGTCTTCTTACTGGTATTAATATGACTCAAGAACACTTTTCGGTATTGGTGATAAATTACAGTCAACCCTCGGTGGTATAGAAATTAGGGACAACAATACCGGACGAATATATCAATAGCGGTATTTTAGTATCTTTTATTAAGTTTTGCAATTTTTCATATTAGTATTCAGGGTCGGCGCTCAATATAGGCGAAATAGCCAACCGCCTAAGGCGCATAAATGGAGTGTAAAAATATATTTATATTCCCTAATAATAATAAATAATAGTAATTTACATTTTATTTTATTTTGATATTTGTATTTGTTCGATGTAACTATGTATCGTATTCTATATGATTCGAAAAAGAGAATTTGAGCAACTGAAGTTCACGTAGAAAAACTTCTGTTGAGATACCTTCATGAAAAGACTATATGCTCCATGTTAAAGCGAACATGGATATTTATAAAAGAAATCCCGATTTTTTTTTTCATTATTTCGTAAAAATGTTGGAACAATTTTGTTAAAAAAAGTTGTGCGTCAATAACCGTTCTAGGGTGCCAAATAATCTCGCGCCGGCACTGCTAGTATTATAAAAAAACGTTTAAACAAAGCAAAAAATAAAACCAGTTGATCTCACGATACCGGGTGAGTAAATCAGAATTGGCATTTAGAAGATATATCACTATCATATCGACTGTGGAAAGGCAAAATGACGTAAACCAAAGTTTTTTCAAAACAGCTTTTTTCAATAATCACTATCTATACATCTTGATACACGTTCTATTAAAAAAAATGTAAGCCGAATTAGTATTTAAATTTAGCTTTTAAGTTTTAGAAAGAAGGGTCTGGAAAAATTGCGACCAGGAAAAAAGACTTAAATTAAGTAAACTTAATACCAGTGTACCAGTCTCCGTGCACTTTAAGGTTGTGTATATTTCATAATGGCTTAGAATTAAATTAACTTTCGGTTAGATCATTTCAACTTATAGTGTAGCTCCCCATAGAAATCTGTTTGATAGTTGTGATAACTAATTTAAAATATAAAAAAACATAAATTAAATATGTATTTTATTATATTTTCAACAAAATCAAAAATCATGTTCACTTGTACCATTGAAAACCATTCAATCCATAAGTGCAATTATTTTTAACCCTTTCATAATTTGCCATTGGCCCAAAATCATCAATAAAAAGACCTCTTGTAAAATTTATTGTGTTTGGGTTACGTCCTTTTTCATTCGAACTGTCGATATATAGGTGATTTTCTTTTAATTAATTAAACACACGGTTTATTGTAATAATAATACGCCATTAAAAAGCTCATAAATGGTGAATCCTTTGTGCAAACAATTTTATTAAATTGTATAATGGTTTCTATGAACATTAAAAATTGGTATTTCGGTATTGAAAAAACACCATAAATACCGAAACCTCTGTTTCGATAATACCGGCAGTCCAATCCCTAATTGAAATAAGGACAGAATAATCAAATTGATTTGATAAATGGTGTACAAATAAAATATGATTGATTATTTACTTTTAAGGTGTTTAAACAGCGTCAGTTATTGGTGGAAAGGTATTATATGAAATAATGACACTTTTATACAAATTTCACATTATTTATTCAAATATCAGGACCAGTTTCAGTCATAGATATTATTATCACAAAACTATATTGGTATTTAAATAAATAACGAGGACTTAACACAAAAAAGTGTTTTATTGTTTAATTAATTATCGATTTTTTCACTACCTTTATCATCTTTTTCGGAATTCTTTATTATTTGCTTCAATTTCTTCATAAAAATTCTTACAAGTTACCACCATAATTTCACCGTTACAATAATTTTATTTATGTTAAATTTTGATTGAAAAGTCTGATCTATAATATATTATGGTAAATTAAATTTCATTTAATTCAGCAATATTCAGCGAAAATTCAGTGAAATAAATTTGATTAATGACATTAATCATTTTTGTAATGTCCACTTAAGAAGTTTGTTGAATTACGAGCTTTATAATCTTAGTCAGGCATGCACAACCCTTTTCTTCTAGCGGGACATATTAAAACAAATGATGATGGTTTTGTGCTGCAAAAAATGATATTATAAGTACACTCTAACTTTGTTTTACACGGTATACACGTTCAACCGTGTATACGTGTAACAACAACCGTGCAAAAAATCCGTGAAAAAATGATGTGAAAAATAGGGTCCATTTAATTTAACCGTGTTATATCAAAACTTTGATTAAAGATGATACGATGTGTTTCTTTACAAAACAAGTTTATATTGTGAAATATTTAGGTATTAATATTGTATTTATAATTTTAAATTGTGTCTTTGTAAATTAAAACTATTTTTTTATATAATACTTTGGCTTTCTATTTGTAGTATTAAGCTGCAAATTCGTATCCACGTTTTCATCAGAAAACCTATTTCTATGAACCAATTTATTTTGTTACACGAAAAAGCTTGCTCACATTTATGGAATGCAATGCTTTGCTGAGCAAAATATGTATTATATTTTAATTTAAAGATGAAGCATTTAAGAGCCACAAAAAATCAAGCGAATTGCGAGTTGCGCGTCTATGCTTATTGTATATTTATTTGTTTGTATAATGATACGAAACTTCTGTAAACAGTAAATGTTCTAATTGTTCTTCTTAACTATCTTAGTGCTAACGAATAGGTACTCAATATAATCAATTCAGGATTATGTCATTACCTTGTTGGGGTGTTGGAGGAGTTGGTTCAGGCAGCCGGAGTGTCATGGGCCGTGCTATGTAATAGGCAGGAGTTTTCTGTCTGACATCAGGAGGTGTCCTTTCTGCTCCCGCCCTGACTAGTCGAGCAGTTACTCCTGCAGGATCTGAGCACACTGCTGCATAGTGTAAAGGAGTACGGCCTTCCTGTAATGTATATTTTTTGATAATTTAATAGATTTTACTATTATGAGAAAAATCTTAAATCAAATACAAAATTTTATATTTATTATATTTAAATCGAGAGCGCAAAGTGTTCCGTATCGTTTTTGTTACCACGGAACCCCTAAAATTTCACGGACCCCCTGTGAAAAAAAAAACCGGTTTTGCTTGAATAATCATATTAAAATGAATGAAAAATGAGTAGAAGAATTTATGCTTCGAAACCGAGTTAAAATATAATTCTTTTTCCGAGTAGGTAGTCTTGTAAAATAACCTATACCAGAAAATCCGGGTTCGGGTTTTCCATAGCTCTATCCTCAATAAAATATGCATAGCCATTTCAAGGGTCAGCTAACTGTCTCTTTAAAAACGGGTTCAGGTTTGGTAATTGTTGCGATATTACTAAAAAACTGAGTTTCAAAACTTTTTTTTCTCCAAAAACTTTGACTTTGAAATACATTAGTGTAATAACAGCCCGTTGACACCCATTTGCAGAACACTTCTAACACACTGGGATTACGCAATAAAATAAAAGGTGGTTACTTACTAAATTAACGAATTCTGAAATCATATTATGGCGTATTTAAAAAAAATGTTTAAACAACAACCAGCATAATAAATTACGACGAAGATCCTTAAAGTAAAAAAGATAATAATAGTCAACATAGACAGATATCGGAAAAGATTACTTACTGAACGTAAAAAAACTCCAGGATACGCAATTTAAAATCGAACCGGAAATCAATCACTGTTGCCTTCACTCGGAAGTAGGCCGCACGGAAAACTATGTTCAATTATGTATTGTGAACTTTTCATTCTGTAAGAGACCAATGGTAGTGAAAGATTTACTACCTAAATGCTTCTTTTACACGTTCCGAGTGCGCTGCCGAGAGAGTGAACTCGGCCGAGTACGAAACAATTTTAACGCAGATTAAAGTACTCGAGTAAAATGAGCGAGCGAGTGAATATAAACTGTTTTTTTCCTAGACCGAAGGGATAATCACCTGCAGCACGCACCCGCTCACGTATTTGACGTGCATATATCGGTGGTGTTATCGTTGTTGCATACATACTTTAAAATATAGATTGTATAATAAATGTTTGCACAGTTCCTTAAAACTAATATAAATTCCATAAAAATGAAAATAACAAAAAATAATGTTTTTGTTTTGTTTACTTATTATATACATTAGTATTTGTCCTGTAAATTCAATATTTTACAGTAATCAAGTTATGCCCAAAACAACACCGATTTGTACAGTCTATTTTTTTTAAAATCCATGTCCGCTCCCATTGTGGAGCATATAGCCTCCTAACGGAGGTATCTCAACAGAAATTTTTCTACAAGAACTGTTTGTTACTCAGTCGCTCAACCTCATTTTTTTTCAAAGTGAGTAGTAGGGACAGAAGGATAGGCTAGAACAGGACTAGTGGTTGGCTAATCGCTATTGCTACACCCAGTTATTAAAGGATCAGAAGGATGGGAGGAGAGAAAATGATGTGAATTGACATGACAAATACCAAGTCTTTGATCAAAACTTTGAATTGAATAATTCTCAAATTCACTGTGATCAGACCGGGAATCGAACCCAGACCTGCGTGATCGGTAGAGTACGCTCTAACCAACTGGGCCACAGCAGGCGACAATACGAGTCTAATACGAGTGTAATATTTATTATCTATGACAAGTGTAGAGCGGAGAGTACATTAACACTGTGATAAGGCAGTATCTGTTTATTTGTTCTGAGTAAATATAATAAGTTCTTCGAAATATTAGCTTTCTTGTAAAGCTCCTTATCTTTTGCGCCTTCAATTCATCTTCCAGTAGCTCTATCATCGTAAGGACAATTCGACTGACATCAATCTTGATTTTTTTTATTTTACAATGACTTCATGTTGATAGGATGTTGAATTTTACGAAACACCCGTAAAAATGACTCGCTGAAAAACATGTTTGAAAATTTAGTTGGTCAACATTGCCGCTCGGTCAAGTAATAGGCCGAGGTCGAGACCTGTCTAAATGATGCATTATGTTGAGTATTGATTTTTTAAATTGGCCAATACAATTCATTGATAAGTGAATTGAATTTGCTTAGCAAGATACAAATCTAAATAGTATTTACTACATCTCAAGTAGTTAGTTAAATAATATTGTATATTCATGCTTATATGTAAACATATACTATATATTTATGCATATTAGTAAATACGTCACGAGTAATTAAGTGTATTGATTCAAAGCATTAATTACATTGAAATTAATCAGAAAGAACTCTATAATGTAGGGCTGTGGAGTCGGAGTCGGAAAAACCGAAGAAAAATAATTTAAAGATATTGAAAAATTATTAGTCTATTCATCATATTGATCATTAATATCGACTAGAGTGTATTCTGGTAACTATAGTGATCTGATGATATACAGATATGTTAATTAAATGAAAATATTTGAAAAAATAAATTCGGAGTCGGAGTCGTCTCGTTTCCACCCGACTCCACAACCATGTTATTATTTTAATAAAGTGATATATCGTGAATAGTTCTGAATTAAAAAAGTGAAAATTTAGTTAAATTTTATAAGACAAATTTAATATGAATTAGAGCCTATAGAATCAGTGGTATAAGAAGGAGTCCTGCCACCCGGGGCTATCCTTGAATTTGCCGCCCCCAATATTTCCTCTAATTTTGTTTTTCAATCCCTTCTACTATTTATTATCTATGAACTAGGAGTTTTTACTACGGGTGACTTAATTAAATTCATGTATAAATATATTTTCTCAAAGTATATTGTATTCATTTTTGAAAATGTCGACCCCCAAACATGTGCCGCCCGGAGCGGTCCGCCCCAGCCACATCCCCCCTTGCTACGCTACTGTATGGAATCCTATTTTTATTTTTGTTAACCATGTCCAGAAACACACAAATCCATTTCATAGTCGATTTCTAGACTGTCGAATATATAATGCAGCATACATCAAAAGGAAAAATAAATTATCGATAGTCTGCGAAATGTGTATTTTCATTTCTAAAGAACATTGTATCTTTTTCATTTGTAAGTATATTTTTGTAAAACGACGGGCATCAAGTGCAGAGGGACCTCGAAGGTTGATAGCTTATTACGATGTGACTTGAAATATGGGTTTTGAGGTTATGACCTTGTGTGGTGACGGGGCAAAATAGTTGACGTCGATATACAATAGTTAAACTATAATTAATGATTGAAAATGCAGTTATCCAATTTGATGAGCGATGATACTCGGTTTTTTTTTATTAAAATGCGAATAAGTTTGTTATATGAAATATTTTCAGCATAATAACCAACAGCATCTATGTAGCTTGTATTTATATGTCGTTAGTTTATTAAATATTGAATAAATATTTGGCGTACCAGTTAATAAAACCAATGCAACGGATATTAAGATTTTAAATTATTTAAGACTTTGGATAAACTTATCGAAACGAACAGAAAAGCCTTTGCTTTTGTCTAGCCATGGCAGCTTGCTTGTCTACAATCTGTATCGATTTAAAAAAAAGTTAAATGAATCAACTGTCAACATGTGGTCTACTGATAAACGCTGTAGCCTAGCGATCAAATGGACCTGGGCTAAAATCCCAGCAAATACAATTGATATATTTTTAATCCAATTTTTTATTTTGAATTTATCCGTAATATTTTTCATTTTCGAATGACTTTAAAGATTCTAAATACTTGGAGCCTTTCCTATTATATATTAAGCTGGCATGAAGAATATATTTGTTTGTTTATTCTTAAAAATTTGTATTATGAATGATTTGTATTTCATATGGAGTTGGAAACGAGTTAAATTTACTTTTCAATTCTAAAAAATACTAGAGAGGCGTACGTAAACTTTTTTTTACCAACTTCATGCACTTATGTAAATACGAAAACTGTGGCTAGGGCTTCCAATTAACCGGACATTTAAACTAACCGGTTTTCGGTTTTTTTCAAATAAATAAACCGGGTAACCGGTTTAAACCGGATTTATTTTCAAAAAACCAATTTTAGTACCACACTAACCAATGTTTCAAAAAAAAGTATTTTGATTACTTAAATAAGTGCATAAAATTAGAAAGTAGATAAAAATATCGCTGTTTTTGTTTGAAAAGGTCACGGGTTCAAATCCCGGCACAAACAATTTTATATATATTTTTTAAATGTATCAATCGATTTATGATTTTCTGTTTGAGGCCAGGATTTTTGTGAAGTTTGTGATGTTTTGAATTCTTGCACGAAGCGTAACGAGAGCGATTAGCTAGTCACTTGTCCTAATCTAGCCTTACCCTTAGATTTTTACAATCTTTAGAAAAAAGAGATGTTGAGTAGCTGAGTTACCAACAGTTATCGTGAGATAAACTCCACCAGGAGTACACATGCTCCACATTGGGAGTGGGCATGGTTAAAAAATATATTTGTATTTAAAGAAGATATTTATTAAAAAAAAAAATGTTATTTAAGTGTCATCAAATAATGATTTTTCTGGTGTTTAGCTTTTTTTAATAATAAAACGCTCCTTTATACTAATTTCACATTTATCATTTTAGAAATCAGTTGAGAATACTCGTCATGAGTGAAATATAACTAAAATAAAAAAACATTTTTTATGGAATAACTATGTAGTACATATTTTATATTAATATACCTTATTATACAGGCTTAGAATTAAATGAACTTTCGATTAGATCATTTTTACTTATATGTATGTAGTGTAGCTTCCCATAGAACTTAGTTTGGCTGCAATATTTTCACTTTGTATCACTTTGTATCAGTGAAAACCATCCAATCCACAAGCGCAATTATTTTACAACCCTATAATATATATATCATACTATAAATATTAGTAATTTTGTCAGTAACTACTAATTTTCACTATACGCAAACATGCATTCGTGTCCTTACGATTGTATGCCTAACATTGTCACAGTTTTAAATGATTATTTAAAAGAAATGTAACGCATATTCAGCTAGTGTTCAATTGTATAACACTTCAAAAACCTTTTTGCTCGTCTTTATTATTATTATTGTTTGCACATGTGCATATTGGAAAGACACCGACCCCTTAAAGTAGCCGATGATTTATGGCACCGATTGTTCGAAAATAAAAATAAAACGTTTTAAAATTGAATTGTTTTATAACTTGAAAGATATAATAAAACATGGGCTTAGTCACTTAACCTTTTTAAGTATGAATGCTGCAAAAAAAGTGGATACAAATTGCCATCTTTTTAAGTTCAGGTACCTACTACTTTCTTGGAATAATAGCAATCGTATATATTATACAATATTCAAGTTCCATATCCAATATTATATTGTTAATAATTATAAATAATCCGACTAATAAAGATCAAATGAATACGTGAAAAAAATGTACATTATAAATTTTTGTTTACTAATATTTAAATTGCTTTGTAACAGTACAAGTTTCGGCTCGGATATTTTTTTCATTTAAAAGATATAAAGATTAACGTATTTTTGGTTTAATAAGGTTCACTTGTTTTTTTTAAGAATCCTTTCGTATTACAGATATTTGATTGAAAGCAGTATAGTTGTCCATGATTTCGACTACATACTTGTTATTAATATGTCACAGAAATTAGACAATTGAACAGTAAAATACTTTATTATATTGTACTACTTATAATACTATTATTATATACAATTTTTTTAAATATTTATACTCTACATATGAATAGTTAAATAAAAGCTCGTGGTGTTCAAGGCAGAAAAAGATTTTTTAATTAACCCGGTTAACCGCCCAAAATAAACCGGTTTTCGGTTTATTTAAAAACACCCGGAAAACCGGTTAACCGGTTTCGGTTTAAACCGGTTTGGAAGCCCTAGCTGTGACAATAGAGACTGTTGTATACGTGAAAGCACAAAACCAATAGTGGTTCGTTGAGAGCTTTTGATTATTAAAATAATTATTTCTTACACTATCCCTCATGTGAACAGTCTGAGGATATCTCTCCAATAAGTATTCAACAATGTCTTGGTAATCATAGTAGACAGCTTTGTGAAGAAGACCAACTCCGGCTCGATCTCGGCACATTGCCAATCTTCGACGCATTGGATCACCTTCAAGGATGTCCTGTAAAAAAAGAGTTCACAAAGAAACTACTCAGCTTTATTTTATATTTTTTATCATTATAAAAAGACTTAGTTATGTATGAAAGACATTAATGTCTTATTTTAATCTTTCCCGTTATGTATAATAGATTCCGTGTAATTGGTGGATTCATCAGACGTGTCTAAGCCATTGCAGCAGTTATCGGTCATAAACGTCAGTTTTTGTAGGAAAATGTTCGAAGAGCAAAAAAAAAACAGTGACTCAAGGAGAATCCAACAAGATTTAACCGCAGGTAATTTGTTTTCCTACCCTAACATTTCTCTCTCTGCCGAACAAATTGGAAACGGTAATCAAGCAAAGTGAATCATCCTCATGACTATACATGAATTATTATCATTCAAATAAAAAGTTTGTCTTTACTATTTTTCTGAAAAGAAAATATCGTTTTTCTATAATACAGTGGCGTGCAGCATTTAAAAGTCATGTGCTACTTTACTAATGTTAAAAAGTGCCACTCAATAGAAAAGTAAATTTTCCATCGATTTCTTACAACAATTTAACAATTTGATCGAATATTGCATAACAAATGTCTACAGTATTAGTAATATTAAATCACAAATTAATGAATGTGGATGACCTGTCACAACGAGCTCGAATCTTATACTAAATTAAGATTGGTTTGAGTCATAGCAATGACAATGTTATATTATGAGTTATGAAAAATGGTCTTAGATAATTTTATTGATATTATAATACAAACTCTAATAATAATCAAATGCTTTTAATGTTTTAAGAAAATTTCATTGGAAACTTAAGATGTTCATAGTAAGTAAGTCAATATGGTTATGTATAATTACAAAAGCAAAATTGTCCTTACTTTCATACCAGAAAGTGAACCCTCTGAGACCGCAGCATGGAGACCATCACATCTCTGCATGATAGAAGGCAATTCTCTAAGAAAAGCTCTCGCTTTTGGTCCTGGAGCAGCGAGCCCAAGCAGACGGTGTCCATGTCCACCTAAGGCGGCTTGCTGCAAGCGGTCTATATCTCCACCGCGAGCCCAGCGACGTGCCTCAACCACTGCAATAGGAAGATACAACATACATAAAAATTCAATATAAACGAATAGTTACTTAACTTTTAATAACGATGAAATTACGCCCCATGACCAAGGTTCCAATACCGGGATTACCGAAATCAGAATTCCGGTATTTGGTGTCTTCGCCGTTTTATTGCCGTTAACTATTTTAATGAAATTTAGAAAATAAAAAAAGAGTTACATTCATATTGACAGGTTCCAGAATTCATAAGGGATTAAAATGATGTAATTTTTAAAAATCTTTTACAAAAATCACCCATTTATGATAATGATGTATTTTTAACATCCATATATGGCTTAATAAGATTTTAAATATTATTTAATAACTCCCTTCTGCATCAACACATTATGTCAGACTCTCCACTAGAGTGTGACGTCATACATGGACCCTTACAAAATTTAAAATGAAATATAAAAATACTGTTTATAGGATTCCAACTGGTCGTATTTTATTTGGTATATTATTTCAACTTGTTTTGACATACCGGTATTGATATTTGAAATACCAATAAACAGGTATTGCAACCTTGTTCAGTTTCTTTATACTATTGGTAAAACAGTCTTAAATCAATTTTATTATATATTATGTTCGCAATTATAGTTATATTATATTTTTTTAGTGAGCTTTTACTGTGGTGGTACTGTTCGAATCTGGTGGTCAAATTTTTGAACCCGTGTTTCTGTGCTGTTGTATAATATATCAAAATATTTTGAATTAGATTGCGTTATTATAAAACGATTATAATCAGCACCGGCGCTAGACATTTTGCCGCCCCAGGTTACATTGTATTTTCCCGCCCTATTTGTAAAATTCCCTTAAGCGTTTAGAACTTTGGCCGCCTCTCCAGATTTACTGCTACAGGTGATCGCTTGCTCCGCGTGCATGCAGCGCCCACTGATTATAATATTATACATAGTAAAAATAGCAGTCAATTAATATTCTACAATCTATCTTATACGTATGAAGGTAAAATTCTCTTATATTACTTTTGTATAGAAAACAGTTAAATCGTTAAAATATCCTTTATTTGTAATTTAAAAAAATATGTGGTGAGGGTTTTTCTGTAAACTTTAACCTTCTCCGATATGTTGCACCCATGTAGAAATTTGTAACTGTAAAACTGTCAAAATAAATAAAAGCTTACACAATCGCTTGGTTGAATACAACTTTACCATTTTTTATTAATTGAAATCATTCCAGAAACAAACATACGATAATCTTCTAGAAATCACAACTATAACAATGTCGACGAATAATTTTCTTGTTGGAAATATTTATTTAATTATTTACTCATTTACAAACTTACTTTTTAAAATAAATGGTGAACTGATTTTATATTTAAATCTTTTTTTTGTGGTGAAAACTACTTTTCAAGAGCAGTATTAATTGTGACTGAATAGTTTGTAGACTTGAGCAAACAAGTCAACTTTAAGTTTGGTAGAATCGTGTTGCTTCATTTACCGCTGGGTGCAGTGTATAAATTGTGAAACAATTAACCAAATTAATTTATTGATATAGTTACAAACTATTCTTATCTTAAGCAAATAATGAGAAACAATTCGGCTTAAGAAAAGTTATAAAACACGAGATATTCTGATATAAGGTAAAACAGATTCACCAGGTTAATTGAATAAAAATTAAAAATATTTTTTAATTGATGGTAATAACAATAGGGATCCTTTATTGGTTAGGTATCCGTATGCATCCCAGGTATTCGTAAACCTTATTTTACCTTCATGAATCATTATATATTATGTAACTGTACATTCCAATTATTTTTTACCTGGATTAGCCAGCTAAGGCATCGCAGTTTGCTGAACATCTCGCCTCTACTCCTACTGAGTGTTATTGAAAAACCCAAAAGCTTTTAAAACAAAAAATAATTGAAAAAAAGTCAAAGTTTTTACTAAAGATTTTTTTTTAAATATGTATATCAAGCATTACACCCCTGGTTCTGCTCACAGAGTTAATGTATCGCTACCATATAGTGACAGTGGGACAATGTGAAAAAGTCGATTTTAAGATAAGTACGCCAATCAATTGCTGAAAGGTTTACAGTAAAACGCTGAGATATATTTTTTTAAATGCCGTTTTCAAAAAAAAAATCCTACATTCACAATTATTCATATTGCCAAGTAAGTTCAAAGCATTAGCGAGATTAGTAAAATAACTAAATACCGATAATAATATACAAAAAACCTGCTATTATCTTTTTTCATAAACCGTACAAAAAACCTATTTAAAAAGTACAATACAAATCAATTATCTCGAAACTAGTAACTTAACTTATCCCACTGTTGCTTTAGGGTAGCAATATGGATATGGTATTGTTTTGTATTGACACTAATTTGAGTGTTACGGTATCCGACAGGGGTGGGCTGGAGGGGGCTCGGAGGGGCCCGCGCGAGCCTCTTGTTAGATTTTACTACGGCCGGGGAGCCCCTTGTTAACTTAAGAAAAAACAATATTTTAGACTAAATTAGTGTATGCTGCAATTTATGACATATATTATATAAGACAGCTTCAGTATATACAGTAGTAAATTTTTAGATATTTACATTGAAAAGATTACGGTAAATTGCATATTTTACATATTATAAGTGTATTTAGTAACAATTGATTTCTTATTTAATTATTGCATATAATTGCATAGGAGTGATAAAAAATTCACCCCTTCCCCAAAACACCAAAAATTGCTTTGAGATTAAGCGAGCCCCTTGTTAACGTATTGGCAGCCCATCGCTGGTATCCGGTACATACTATTAATTTAAAAAGGGTCCAAGACAGGGACAAACAGCTGTGAGTTTACAAGAAGAAATCGAAATTTTAAAAAAATTGACAAATATTGGTTTGAAAGAATGAAAAAGTCGAGAAAAAATATCGAAGCGGCGTGCCACCGCGTTACACGAAAAAAGCATTTTCTAAAGGTTCTATGAAATGCACTCCTAGAATAAACCTAGCACTCTTTTATATGTCTTGGACACGCAACAGGTTTCCGAGTCATACTGATATTATTGATAAAATATATATTTTTCCAATGTCGGTGTCATGAAACGGTAAACATTCAAGACACATTATTTGTTTAGTGAAAAATCTTAATATCATTTAATAATAAAAATATTTAAAAGTATGTGAAACAATCCTATTTCTTTATCCAATTTCTGATTTTACCATCCATTTTAATGTTACTCAGATCAATCAAGTAAGCAATTTATTTCATGCAAATTGTGGTAATATTATTATGCACACGAAGCATTATTTCTTATCAATTATCTCACTTTCTTTAATGAATAATTAATTATAGGTAAAGTTAAAAGTTCATTTGATTCTGCAGGGGTGGGCTGGAGGAACCTCGGCTGACGTGACTTATACACTTTCGGCCTGATGTTTTCTGATCGGAGAGATGCTGGTGTTGATGAGAGTTGGTGTTGTTTGGCGATAAGTAAGTTAGCTTGCGCTTTGGCTTCGTATAGCAGAGCCATTACTTTGTTCAGGCTCTTCTGGTCGGGCGAGTGGTAATTAATAGTTATGGGTTTGGCGATGTCGATTGTGTTTTGACGGGTGGTGTCTTTGTTTGTGGACGTCGGTCGTTGAAGTCCCAGGCTTTCTTCCTTACATTCCTGAACTCATGAGGGTTGGGGTCAGAAGAAGTTCCGGGCTGCCATGGCGTTGTCTTCGTCCTTGTCGACGAGTCTGGCGTGGTTTGGGTGCCGTCTACAACCCTTGTAATTAGCCGGGTGTACATCACTACAGTCTTCACAAAACCGGCACTGTCAGGTCCTTTTTGCAGTCGTTAGTCCTGTTTTTGCCCGCACATTTGACACCCATAGGTCTTGTAAAGCAGTAGCTGGCTGTGTTGAGGAGTCCTTGGCATAAGTGCCTTGGCATACGGCATCGTCCGTTTTCTTTTCTTCTCCTGGGTTTCACACTGATGCGGAGCCTAGAGATTTTTTGAGGTTGAAGATAGTCTTTGCCATAGGTGTCCTTTGCTGGTATGGGGTTTTATTGCCTCCGTGAGTCATCCGATATGCGTTCAGAGTATATTGTAATTTTTATTATGAAAAAATATTAGTTTTTAGAGAACTTGGTAATCAATAAATTGGTCTTACTTATACGCACTCACCTTGTGTCATGACAGTGATTATTGTTTCTTACCCTTAATGAAGACACTGTCTTCTTTACCGCATTAATATTAACAAATGCCCCCCCCCAAGCAAACCTCTTTTTTATTTTTTGAAAAATTGCAAGCATACACAATATACATATTATAAATATGTGGTATAATTTTTCTTGAACTTGACATTAAAAGAGTAAGTAATAAAAAACATGAAAAATCCACGTTCGTGGCATAAAAGCCGTATACTTATGTTGTTTTAAAATCGTTAATAATTTCTTACGTAAGTCATAATGTTCATCAAGCATGCATGTCACAAGAATAATGAATAATTATTTTATGTAGCATAATACAACACTCAACAAAACTGTTAGTAATACTCAGTTAGAAGTATATATTTCAGGGCTGTGGAGTCGGAGTCGGAGTCGTGAAAAATGAGCGGCTCGATTTTTTTTGAAAAATATATTTAATGATGTGTATTTAAACAAAATAGTCAAAAGTGTTAACATTTCATGCTTGGCTGACTAAAGATGATCTGATGGTATACATATATATAAGTTAAAATGAAATTATTGAAAAATTTCCTCGGAGTCGGAGTCGTCAATTATTTTAAAGCTGGAGTCGCTGTCGTCTTTTTTTCACGCGACTCCACAGCCCTGATATATGCAGCTGATTTTAAATGCTGGTGGATTCGGATACACTGAAAATGCAATGTAATGACTGTTTGATCAACGAAATACGAAAATGCTCACTCTGGTGTCAGCAACACCCCACTAAAACTAACCGAAAAGAACGCTTCCCGAGACTTTAAAAACGTCCATACTCATTCTTCTCATAATAAATTTGAATCGTTCAGATTTTGTACATTCAAACAAGTTTTGTCACAAACGACCCGGGTTTCGCCTTTCGGCGTCTTTAGGTGTTCAAGTGCACGGAGGAACTTTAACTGACGCTTGGTAAATATAATATATAATAAATAAATTTATCACACGTTGCAAGCTTTTGATGGCAATATGGATTAATTTCAATAATGATTTGATTTTGATTACGTTCAATTAGGTGGGGAAATATATACTTACCACCATACAGCGGCTTATGTAACGTATAAGGGTTCATGAGATCAGGGGGCCCTAAATTTATATCCATGTTTAAATTAAAAAAGGGTTGTAATTTAAGTGTATTTTTTAAATAAATAATAATTTTGTTAACAAATACTTGGTCTTGCAAGACTATCATCTTTTTGCTTTTTTTTTTGTAATACCTGTATAAATATATTCGTCCGGTAGGAAGGGATTGCAATCAGGGCTGTGGAGCCGGAGTCAGAGTCGGAGTCGTGGAGTCGGACTCGAAAAAAACTAATTACTTCACTTTAAAAAATCAATCAGTGTCACCACTGCATGTGTTTTAAGCCGAAGTCGGATTCGTCTTATTTCTTGAGGACTCTACAGCCCTGATTGCGATCCCTTCCTACCCACTCCTTCATAAGTTCATTATATCAAAGTTTAACTGTATTATAAATATTTATTTTACTTCTTAGATTTGTCTCGGTAATCAATTAAGGTAGTCATTTTTCTTTATTTCTACATTTAAATAGTAAAAAAAAAATCATATACAATGGGTGGGTTTGATTGCTGGTTTTTATTTTCGATAATATTCGTTATATATTTGAATCCAAAAGTCTCAAAAAGCACCTAAGCATTAGAGGCATAAAACTTGATTTTCATACAGTATATAAAAAGGCAACAATTAGAATGCACAACCAACTACAGAATACACAATTAAATTACTTAATGCTATTAGGATGAACCATGTTTTTTTATTGTGAAAATTGTATAAAAAAACGGTCGAAAATCAATGGACGCCAAAACTCCGGCTTGCTCTGTTCGAATGAAGGTTAGTAAAGGTGTAGACAAGAAATCTATTGAAACAATATAAAAAGTAAATATGTGTTTTGCCATTGGGTGTAAGAATAAAAGGTAAAATAAATTTCTGTTGTGCGAAAAAGCCAAACCGAAAGTTTGTTCTTTTTGAAGTCATCTATGTATTTAAGGGTTAAATAATACTGAATTACCTTTCTATCATATTCAGCCATGTTAGCAAATACTTTGCTTTACTGGATATGAAAATATTTTATAAAATATATTCTGCTTCCGTGTCAGATAACAGTCAATAAGTAGAGTATTGCGTTTATTTTTCAATCGTACTTGTTTTATAACAAACATAATAGCTTACAGGTATCATGCACTATCTGCATTTTTGTTTTCATACACCGCACGATGAACTCTCCAGATATTAAATGCCGGAAGCGAAGGAATATTTAAAATTCATCATTAATATCGCATGGTAAAACATAGCTAAATCGATCAGATTTTTATCTAAGTCAATGACACTGATATATATGTACAGGCAGACATGCGTTTTTTCCTGGCCAGTAGGGATTCGATTTAATGCTGATGGATATCTCCTTAGTATTATATGTTGACCCGTTGAAAAAGTATTGTGAACGAACTGTCTGTTTTACCTTTGAATGAAGTAATTTTGGTGTGATATTTCTATACATGACCATTATCAATTGAAGGGTGGATTACAAAAACAAAATAATAAACCATATAACGATTTGCCATTTTTCTACTACTTTAAAAGTTATAATGATTATAATTTTTCATTTTAAAATACATTATAGTATCACATAAAAATAAAACAAATTTGTCATTCACATGGGGAAGATTCTATGGAGCTTTTTTTGCTCTCCTGTAAAATTGTTAAGTTCTGACATATGTTGTTTTTGTAACCAACCCTTCAATCATTCACTAAGCCAGGGTTTTATAACCGTGGGCCCGCGGGTGCACATGCGCCCTTAAAAAAAACAAAAATGATAACTGTTTACCGTACAGATAATCATCTTACACAACCAACTTTATGAAATTAGTAAGTGAAACGCTTTGTCAAAGATTGCAGTTACTTTGCTTTATGATTTTTTAATATATTTTTTTTTATTTTGTTTTGTAAACGCCCCCACAGGGAAGTAAATGTATATTAAACCGATTAGTAATACTCTTGTGATGTCTTAATTCCCCTCTAACGTTTCCTATCATTCAATGGCTGGACGTAGCGAGAGCGATTAGTTAACTATTAGTCTTGTCCTAGCCCTATCCTTCGATCCCTACTACTCTATTTGAAAAAAAATGGGTGCATGAGTAACAAACAGTTCTCGTAGAAAAACTTCAGTTGAGATACCTCCATTAAGAGGCCATATGCTCCAACATTGGGAGCGGACATAGATTTAAATAATTGTAATTGTAACACATTACTAGTAACGTGTTTTTTTTAGAAATCCAGCATACGCCCGTCACTACTACCATAAAATTCAAATTCTTTCATCACCACAATAAAGTTAAGAACTACTGCACAGGATTAATTATGTTAGTTTGACTTGTGGGCGAGTGGTCAACGTTGTTGATTTCGAACAAGAAGTTGAACGACAGAGTAACAAGCCGTACTTAAAGAACCACTTCTGTTGAGATAAACTCAACTAGGACTCATGTTACAGCTCTATATAATCCACATTTAAAGCGGAAAAGGTAATAACTAATTTCCCAACACAATATAGAACTGGAATAGATATTTATTGAAACGAAATAAAAAAAAATAATAGTAAATAAAACCCGACACGTATTAAACAGTTTAAAAGAAGTTTCATTATTTCATTGTTGCATTTCGCTCGTGAAAAAAAACTAGGATAACTAATATCGGATCATTCTGAGATCCGTATGTCCATCATGAAAGACAGCAAACATAAACGTAATATACATTGATTTATGGCTGCACCGAGAATTGATTGGTATAATATAGAAACAGAGGCAACTGTCGGCCGATGACCACTTTGCATGATCGACATCTAAAAGCCTGACATGGTAATGCATAACAAAAAATAACCATTATTTTATCTGAGTGAAAATCTATAGGAAACAGCCAAAGCTTTTATTTAAAAATGGAATATTGTAAACGTTACCACAGCTGTGGTTTAGTCGAAAGGAATACATAATATTATCAATAGTTTACAAAATAATTAAAAGTTTTTGTATTTAATCTTGTACGTAAACTTGGTGATATTGAATCTCGATATCAATCCCGGTATTATAAACTGGTTCATTTTATAAACTTATACAAAGTTGGTATCACAACACTCTTATTTACAAAACCTTTTCCCAACAGTCGGGTCCATAGCGCAGTGGTTAACGTGGTCGGCTTTCGTGACGAATCTCACGGGTTCGAGTCACAGTAAAAATTAGATAACTAGTCCTGTCTTAACCCTATCTTTCTATCCTTAGTCTCTTTGGGAAAAAAGAGAGGTTGAAAAACTGAATAACAAATAGTTCTCGTAAAAAAACCTTTGTTCAGATATCTCCATTAGGAAGCCATATGCATCACATTGGAAACGGACACTATAAAATATACAAAAATTTAAAAAAAAATAATTCAAATCTCGAAAAGTTATAGGCTGGTAAAGGGAGTGGTCCAAAAAAAAAAGATGGTGTCATGGCGTACATTATTCCAGCCTTTCTGGTCACCTGAAAAATATATTTTTAACGGATTCTTAATAAATAAAATTGTCGCTATAGCCCCTATCTCGAAGAAGTAAAAAAAAAAATCAGAAAATGGCAGCCGTTTGAAAAAAAAAGAATTTTTATGTTTTTTTTAACAGTTTCAATTTTTAAAAAAATAGTAAAATTAAAATTTTGTCTTAAATCTGCTACGGGCTATAGAGAGATGTTCGCACAAATTTGAAATAAATCGGTTTGGTAGAACTTGAGATATTATATACGTCAGCTTGAAAAAAGTAGTTTCGAGAAAAATGCGTTTAAAGTTTTGAGTTTCGATCTGTTCCGGTCGGACCAGCTTAGTTTCTGCACCAAAATCTCTGTAGCTCGGTAAATAATTAAAATTTTGAAAAATCCGTTTGAGGGCATACTTTCAAATATCTAAAATTTAGAAAAATATAAAAAAGAAAGAATCGATTTTTTCAAATTTCTACACTAGAATTAGGGTTGCCACCTGTCCCGGATTGGCCGGTATTGTCCTGGAATTGCAAGCGCTGTCCCGGATAGATCCGGATGAAAGCTAAATTGTCCCGGAAATTTTGAGCAAATTGAGGATTTCAAATTCCTCGGTGAGCTAAAAAAAAAAAGGTCTTTCGGAGATATTCTGGGAAAAAGTATACCAAATCGGGGATTTCAAATTCCTCGGTGAGCGTTTTCAGCTATTTATCCAGGCATTGTCCCAGAAAAAAGTGGCAAACCTAACTAGAATACCCCCTTAAGTGTTTACGTATTGACAAATGAAATGAAAACTTTCCAAGTAACTCTCGAATCTCCGAAGATTTTTTTAAATATTTTTTTTTATTTGTCAATAAACAACACAATAATTAGTAGTGTCAACCATTTTAAAATTATTGCCCTTGAGGTTTTTAAAAGAAAGATAACTATTTCGTTCAAGTATAATGAATAAATAATTGTGATCCTTGAGTTTTCGTTAACGTTAATTACTCATTGTAAGGAAAACCTTCGAAATGTTCAAGAGAAGTGTGATTAACGGTTACAAAAAGACATTGTTGAATATTTATGGTACATGTTCGTAAAACAATACAAATGACTAGAATTCGTGTGAGTCTATTCTAGATTAATGTCAATTTATGCCACCACTTTGAGCCAGACTCAGTCACGCGATTGCTCACATCGCTAAATGTTTTTTTTCCGATAGCTAATACGGGCTTCCGTATAGTGTTAAAGTTATGCCCATTTCCTGCAAAGACACGAAACACTTTTTTCTAAAACAATATTGAAACATGATTTGAAGTGGATAGATTTGTTCAGCTAAAAAAACATCGAGTTGATACTTAGGTACTAAGAATTATGACAAAGAAAAAAGTCTTCCCCCTCACTTTTTTTGACAGATTTTGTGGACTTTATTTTTGAATGATATTTGCAATATCATTATTAACATATCGACTGTGGAAAGGAAAAAGGACGTAACCCACACATGTCAAATTTTACAGGAGGCGCAAAAAACGTGTTTTGAGGATTTTGGGCCATATGCAAATTATAATTATACACAACCTTGAAGTGCACGGAGACTTCTAAAGTGGTGTTTAATTGACATAATCTAATATAAGTTAAAGAAATTATCTAGGAAAAACCTTTATTTCAATATTTTTTCTTGGTTTTAATTTTTTACAAGGTTATCTTTTTCAAACTTAAAAACTAAATTTAGATACTAATTTTCAGCTTGCATCCTTTTGATAGAACGTGTATCAAGTTTGATACATTGTGATTATCGAAAAAAACCTGTTTTGAAAAAACTGTGGGTTACGTCCTTTTTCCTATCCACAGTCGATACGTTAATATAATTAGTAAGAATAGCTAGATCTAAAATATCTAGAATATGATACGGCAAAGGTAAATGAAAGACATAAGACTCTTTTAGACCAACCAAGAACGCGGCCGAGCAACAATATTGACCGAGTAAGCGTCTACAGCAGGGATGCTCAACTGAAATCACTTGGTGGGCCAAATAAAATAATTCATGTCTCTGATGGGTCACACATAAATATTTTAAACCTTAATATTAATATGATATTTTTTTATATTAATATTAAAAACATACATGTCAATAAAAATAATTTAATATTCAAAAAAAGTCTTTTTATCATTTATTTTTATTATATGATATTTTTTTAATGTCGACTGGTAATTTGGACGTTGCGCATCACAGAAGTTTAGCTAAATTTTCATTAATCAATCTGTTTTCATATTTCAATTTTACGATTTTTAACGTTGAGAAAAAATACTTACAGTGCCAAATGCAGCTATAATGCACATTGCTAATTGCCTTAATTTCATAAATTTATTATCAATAATATATTTTGAATACAATTCCTGTATTATATTTTCTTCGGACAAGGCTTTCATTACAATATTTGATTGCATGTCTACAAGCTCCATTTGTAAATTTAGAGGTGCAGTATCAACCTTAACATCAAAAGTGGTTAGGAAAATTGTAAACATTTCCTCATGCTTTTGGAGAAATGAAAATCTATCGTCGAATACTTCGATTAGTTTTGTATCTTTATTGGCATAGTTTTCTGTCAGTAGTAAATTTATTTAATAATTTAAAATGAATTACATTTTTCATCAGTACGCAAAATGTATAGAAATTTTTAAATCTCAAAACGAACGACGCCTTTAATAGGGCCACATGTGGCTCGCGGGCTTAGGTTTAGGCATGCCTGGTCTACGGTGTTTACAAGCTTATAAGTTTTTTTTACATGTGTTTCGTTCGATTCAACAATATTCATCAAACACCTGTTCTAACGCGTCAAATACGTAAGAGAGTGCATGCTACAGGTAGTGGAGGTATCCTCTCGGTCGAGGAAATAGAAACGGTATTTTTCCAATCGCTCTCTTAAAATCACTCGTCAGATCACTCGGCTAATTCAGATTGTTTTGGATTAGTCCGAGTTCACTCTATCAGACGCGTATTCGGTCGGTCCAAAAAGAGACATTTGAGAGGAAGTGGCAGGAGTTGATACTCGAACGCTACACTAATACAGTGTGTCAAACACCAAAGCCACCGGAAAATATATTTTTTAAATGTAAAAAACTACTCAAAAGCTATGAATTATAAGTACATATAAATTAAAAAAACAGCAAAACAAAAAAAATATGTATATTTACAACATAAAGGTTGCTTTTGAAACAATGTCTTTGAATGATATACTCATCATTCATGTGCCCCCAATAAGCTAATTTTGATCATATTTTGCCGCTCCCTTAGATTTGCCGCCCCTATGCAAGTGCCGGTTCACCTATACTCCATGAAGTCCATGACTAAAATCGATATATCTCGAAATTGTACACACAGCTAGGTACATATTAAAAGTCAATTTCGATTTTTATGATTTGTCAAAGTAATTATCTGGACAATCGATATGTTAAGTAGAAATTATTTTTTTCTTACCCCTTGGTGGACTGTAGTGCACATAAAGTGCATCCATCGATGACATGCTGATATCATCACCCTGTTTCAGACTCTTCACCATGTTCAAGTTATAAAAAACACCATTTAAAAATTAGCACGAATATCCTTGCATATTAATATAATAGATTTGATTCGTAGCACTGCGTATTTAATTGCAATTTTACAGTTATTTCATATAATATTAACTATTTTATGTTAATAATCGTTGTATTGGGTATCTATATATTAATACTCGATAATGTCCGTCCGTCTGAATGATTGTCCGCGATATCCCCTCCCCCTGCCCCTTCCCCCTCCCTCCTCAAAGCTCCGCTGACGCAATATTTTTATTCATACTAAAGACATATTTTCCCAATACACTGTTTATTATTTGACGAAACAAATCGCTGAAAAAATTTCATACAAAAAAACGCCGCGACCGTGGATCGAACGCAGAACTCTGGATTACCAGTCGAGCTCTCTATCAACTGAGCTAACGTCATAAATATCAAGGCGATAAAAATACATTATATAAATCAAGCATTTGAAAATGGAACGATATTTGTGATTCACAAACTGACTTCGATTGTTTTTATTCAAGATTGTGACGTCTGTCAAATATGAATGTGGTATATTTTACATAATATAGTTTCGACAGTTAAATGCAAATATTCCATGTGTGTCATATGCTGACGGCTATTAAATATTTTACTTTTTAACAGAGGGTATTTAGAATTTATCCCGATAATTTAAAAGTTTTGTATCTTTTGTTTTAAATAACGAGTAAACGAGTCTATGCTTTGGACAAGGTAAATTTATGCTCAAATAGTAATATAAATAAAGTAAGCGAAATAGTTTGATAGATTGGGGTCAACGAGATTAAAATACGGCAAAGTGAGCCAAGTTAGGATGATGGGAAAAAGTGAACTGAACCCACCCTTTTTATTGCATAATTTCAATCATTTTTTCTCTAAAATACATTGTTTATGCTTTCGATGGATTCGTCGGTATCTTTGTGGAAGTTCATTTGAATATAAAATAAAAAATAACTTAGATTATTCCACGTATTGTGCTACAAACTGTGACACGTGTTTCGCCTCTTTCAGAGGCATCCTCAGACAGACTTACTTTTACTTACTGAAAGTAAGTCTGTCTGAGGATGCCTCTGAAATAGGCGAAACACGTGTCACAGTTTGTAGCACAATACGTGGAATAATCTAAGTTATTTTGTATTACTTTTTTATGCTTATTTATTGAAAAAACTTTCACATAAAATTAAAAGTTGATGACAGTTCCCACAAAAATTAATTGAAAACGTAATTGCACTTAAAAGTCAAATGGAAAAGTTTCACCATTTTTATGTTTGGTTCCCTTAAAGACTCATATATTCCTAAAAATAAGCTCCGTTTGGTGAATTAGTGAAGTTAATTTATTCTGATTAATTTTATAAATATGCATTTGATTGTAACATGGAAAATTGATAATTTTGTTTTGATAAAATGTGCAATTAATTTATACCATTTTGCATGTGAAAAATGATTATTAGCAAACTTAAACATTATTTCAAAAATTAAGTAATTTACAATTTAAAACTGCAGGGCTGTTGATATATGCGCCGAGGTCGATTTATGCTACTATGAAAAATGATTGTTAGCAAACTTGAACATTATTCCAAAGATTTAATATTTTACGAAATTTTTGTCACTACGAAAAAAATTGTCAGCAAACTTAAACATTATTCCAAAAATTAGGTAATTTACGAGGTATATTTCTGCTAATAGGAAAACTAATTGTTAGCAAACTCAACATTATTCCAAAAATTAAATAACTTACAATTTAAATACTACAGGGCATGCTGTCGATATATGGCCCGAGATATATTTATTTTATTTTTAGAATTTCTGGCTTATTCAATAAATAGGTTTGTAATTTTCTGACTTCTTAAAAATGCAACAAAAATCCCCCCGTTGAGGTCAACGGGCTTACAGCTAGTATTTATATAAATACGCGATCACTAAAACTCAATACAACAAAATAAACTTATAAACTGTAATTAATATTAAATTCGATTATACAGAAAAGTTTGAGTTAATATAGTTAAAAAACATATAACCACATTATATTTACACAAATGAAAATAGTTTAGTGTTTTTTTAAAAAATTAAAATATCACTTTTAACATAGTGTAAAATTTTTATAATAACATAGTGTGTTATAGTTTATTAATATTTCAATATATTATTTTATTAAATTATATGTCTCGGCGATATAACATTTCAATTTTAAATAGTTAAATCCTAAAAAAATTAAGCAATGAATAATGTTTTTTATAAATAATAAATTGTATTATGATTGTTGTTAATGAAGATACGTTTTCATTTGAATAATTTGTCCTGGGAATTTTTTTGAAAATATGCTGTAAAGTTTTTTTTAAACATTAAAGTGTTATAATATATATTTGACAAATTTTCTTTAAAATTTAAACTCACATTTTCCTCAGCTTTTAATCGGCGATTTTTGTTTTTTATTTATTTAGAATATGTTCATCGTTGTTAAATTATTTCTAAAATATATAATATAATACTATATTAACAAATATCATTAATTTTAAAAAAGCTTACTGCAAAATTTAGGCACATTAAACATTATTAAAAGACATTGCAATTCATTCAAAAGCTGCAAATGATTGATAACATATGAAATATTAAAAAATAAAACTGAGTTTTTTTATAATATGATAACAATTAAAACACTTGACCACTAATCATAAAAGCAAAGTTCTATATAATGACATAAATCGATTAAAAATTAACACTCCAATAAATATTATAGTTTTCAAAAGAAAAACATTTAAAAATGAAGTCGCATTTTCTCACTTAGTAACCACTAAAATGTAGGCAACATTTCTTGGGACTGCCACCTTTGGAATGGAAATGAATTTTCAGTTGTCTTTCAACTGAAATATTAACGAGTTAATGATTTTTTCCAAAGAGACCGGCGACAAAAGTAATTGAATCGTGTTGACACTCGACTTTACTCAAAACCAGTTGTGGTCAACAGGTTGATCTCGAAACTACAATAATTTCGTTGACCGCCAATATTTTTTAATATATTATGTCGTCAAACACAAAAATTAAATATTATAACAGTCGACAATATTTATTATTTAATATTTACGAAAAATTGTGCTCTTGTGGTATTTTTAATATTTTCTCTAAACTTAATTTTTGAAGAATGTGAGTTATGATGGCTTAGTATCATATGATATAATTTATTATAAGATAAATGCTATGATTCCTAGTAGAAAAAAAACTTTTCATATTTTTCGTTTTTGTAAAATCTAGAAAACTGTGTGTTTCTGACATTCATAAGATTAAGAACAGAGGTGGGCTAGAGGGGGCTCGGAGGGGCTCGCGCGAGCCCCTTGTTAAATTTTACGAAGGCCGGCGAGCCTCATGTTAATTTTAGAAAAAAAAATATTCTCAGATCAAATTAGACATAACTGCAATTTCTAACATACTTATTATCTTCGACAGTTTCAGTAAACACAGTGGTACGTTTTTAGCCATTTATATTGATAAGTTTACGGGTAATTGCATATTGTTACATATTATAAGTGTATTAAGTAACAATCGATTGTTTATTGCATATAATTTCATAGAAGTGTTAAAAAAAATCATATATAAAATTACGCGGTATAAACCTAAATCATTATCTAAGAAAAATGATGTCAATACCAAGAATTTTAATATAATAAGGGCTCTTATCTATACTTTCGTTTTAAATCGATTTTAACATGAAACGTTTGAATATTTCTACGCGAAAGTAACTATAAAATATAAAATAAAAGACACATATTATTTGTTTGGTAGAAAAAAGTTACTTATATTTAACGTCTACTCATTAGGTATGTCAAAAGCAACAAAGACGGTTCCCGGTAAATTGCTCGAATGCAATTGCTCGAATAGCCAATTTCTTGAACGTCAAATGCTCGAATTACAAATTGCTCGAAAAAAAATTTAAACGTTTAAACATTAATTACTCATTCTTTAAAAAAATATTTATGCAAGTCGGGAAATAAAAACCATAAATCAAAAAAAAAGTCATAATAATAAAAAAAAAAAATTATTTAAGTTTCCAGTGGTCGAGTGGAAAAGGTCGTTGGTTTTGTTTTCGGAGGTCACGGGCTTGAATCTTAGTACGTACACTTTTTAATCAATTATTTTTTAAACTATTTATGGATTTCTGTTTAAAGGTAAGGAAACCCTCTCACCCATTCTTACTAAAAATTGGGCGTAGCGATAGTGATAAACTAACCGTTTGTTCTGTCTTAGCCCTAGACTTCTATGTGTTCTGGAAAAATATAGAAACAGTTTGAGTCACTAATTAACAAGTAGTTCTCGTAGAAACACTTCTGTTGAGATAAACTCGAGTAATCAACTATCATGTAATAAACACTAAACTGTGTTAAAACCATTTAAATAACCAAGCAATTCGAGCAATTTGTAATTCGAGCATTTGACGTTCGAGGAATTGGTTATTCGAGCAATTTACATTCGAGCAATTTACCGGCTCCCACAAACGAAAGGTTCATCACTACTGATAAACAGAAACAAAATATGACGACGTCGTAAATTCTGTTTTTGGTGTTATCATATTGACTACTAAAACTTCAATGTATTGATGTAAATAGACAAATGATAGGAGGTGGCATGAGCAAAATATAAAAGATCACAATTATCGATAAATACATTTAATGTAACTTTGTTTTCAGTATAACTTTAATAAAATTCTACACATTAGAATATTCGTTGAGCATACTGCCTCCTAATTTCTTAAAAGTAGTGTGTGAATGAACAAGACAATCATTCGATATTGATTAATGTGTACATTTGTTTTAAGCAAGATTACTTTAATAAACGATAATCATGGCTATAAGACAGGCATGCATAACTGGCGGGCCGCTACAACAAATTATGATAGTTTCGGACCGCGAAAAAAATGAAATTTAAAGTACTTGGGAATTAGGTTACGTTCCACATAAAACAGTGCCAGTGACTCCAGCTCAAATGAGCTTGTTTAGGTCTACTTACCCGGTGAGTCCCGAAATCCCGGGGTTAGTACTAATACGATCCCGCAATTACGGGATCAAAAAAATGGTCGGGATCCCGGGATTGGAGGCTCAAATCGCAAGGCTTACGAATAAGCTGATATAAATAAGTTAATAATCACATGTCACATTTTGTAATACAACAAGTGGAATGACAAAGTTATCAAATTTAATTTTATATTAAAAATGAACTTCCACAAGTTACCACCGTATCCATCGAAAATGTCTATGATTTTGGTTTATTTACAGGAATCTTTGAACGATATTTTAATATCTGTTTAAATTCTCATTAAGGCTATTATGTCGTTATATTTGAGTACCCGTTGGTCTATTTAATATAATAATGTGTAAACAGAATTTAATGCTGTCTTTTGGCTAACGCGATTGATGTTTATTCCTCTTTTCTTGTATCTTAATTCTCTTTATTTTACGATCGACTGAAATTGGAAATAATATCTATATAAATCAAACGTTGAAACCCTGGATCACATAAATTGTATTATAAGATTGGACTCTTCGATGTTTTCTTTTGTACATTTTTCATTACCTCACTTTCTACAATATATCCTGTATTGTATTCCTAAATAACAGAACTTTAACAAATAAGTTCAGGCAATGTGATTTTAGGTAAGAACATATTGAAGGTTAAATACAATATGATAATCAATTTTCAACGTTCAGAGCAGTAAATATTTAGAAGTCAGCGATCGTTTCACTTCTTCAAGATTTGATTGCTTTTTTTATGATCAATATTAAATAAAAAAACACTGAAATTTTGTATCGTAAAATGTCACTAAAACTTTTAAATTGACGTGTAATAAATTAAATCGATCGTTTATTTCACTTTTTTATGACACACATCAAAAATAATGTCGATGGCACTTTATATATCGAGTATTGAATTATTAATTTACTCGAGTCGTGTTTGTATGGACTACTTTTCTCAACTGATCGTGACCCGTTTTATTTGGAAAACCTTCGAGCTGTCCTAAAGAAACCATTTTGATGTATTTCAAAGGGTCTATGCCAGAGGTAATCAATTGAAGAATGTATTTCATACTAAGATATTATTAATCGAAAAAGATCTTTGGAGTAAAATAGTACCAATAATTTAATATACAATTCCACCATATAAAAAAAAAACAAACAATAATAACGGTGGGCTGCCAATACGTTAACAAAGGACTTGTAAATCTCAGAGCTTTTTGGCGTGTTCCTAAGAAAGAGGCGGATTTTTTTATTATCAAATCAATCGAATGATATTTAATAAATATACCTAAATAATGTGAATAAACGCATTCTAACATTAAATAATTAATATTAATTGCGAAAAAATCTACTTATATTGCAAGATTGAGAAGTGATTGACGAAGAAGTAGGAAATATTCTTTTTCATGTTTCAAACATTATACGTGAACCGTCTTAGATAATACTTTATATATCAGAAATAGCAGCTTACTAATCTGATGATATAAATAAATTTTGCATTCGACAACTTTTAAGTGACAAAAACGGTGTATCAAAATATGTTTTTCAAATTTTCTTAACAAACTATAACGATGATTAATGGTTTATTGTTGTTTTTTCTAGAAATTTTGATTTAAACTTTTTAACTCATGAATAATTATTTTTTCGGCAAGAAGACAATAATTCAAAGCATGGTTTCTCAACCATTTTGAGCGGGAGCTGGTAAATTGCTCGAATTACAAATTATTCGAATTGCTTGGTTATTTAAACGATTTTTCACGACTTTTTCTACAAATTTCATTTTTATCTTGTGCGACACTTGTTTAGAGATTGAAATATAAAAATAATTTTCGTAAGTATTTATTTTAACCGTGAACATATGATCTTTTAATGGAGTTTATCTCAACAGAAGTGTTTCTATGAGAACTGCTTATTAATTAGTTACTCAAATTGTTTATATATATTTCCAGAACACATAGAAGACTAGGGCTAAGACAGAACAAACGGAAACAAATTGATTATTGAACTTGCTATTCGAGCAATTTACCGGGAACCGTTTTGAGCTCGTGGCTCCCTTTTGAGTCTCGTATTATACCAGCGGTGGGCTGCCAATACAAGAGGCTCGCTTAATCTAAAAACAGTTCTTGGTGATCTGGGGAAGAGTGATTTTTTTATCACTCCCATGCAATACTTAAATAAGCAATCGATTTTCACTTAATACAATTATAATATGTAACAATATGCAGTTCACCGTAAACATATCAATCCAAATGGCTAAAAATGTACTACTGTGTGTACTGAAGCTGTCGTTAATAATATACTTTTCAGAAATTGCAGCTATATATATATATATATATATTTATAATATATGTTCTATTTTGATATGATAATATTGTTTTCCCTTTAATTAACAAGGGGCTCGCCGTCCTTCATAAAACTTAACAAGGGGTTCGCGCGAGCCCCCCCGAGCCCCCTCCAGCCCACTACTGTATTATAAACCCGTACTAATAAGTTTTTCGAGACTCGGGAAGAATAAAATAAAAAAAAGTACTAAGAAAAGACGCAACCCGCTACGGCTTCAAACTTTTGGCAGAGATGTGCCGAGAAGTGAAATTCCTCGAAACTTGGTTACAAACCCGCATCAAGTATTTAAATAATAAAGTATATCCATATTACGATATCTCTCAGAATTAATTTGATTAAGTATGGAAATATGAAAGTATCTGAAGAGATAAGAAGCCGTTGAAAATGCGAGTTAGGGAAAACTTTCCCATATCTACGACTACGACTAATTTTAAACTGTTATTATTATTGACATGATACATGAATGCTGAAAGCAGCAAATATGCCCGCAAAATGAATGAGTTGTCTATTGTCTGTTTGCTGTAGTGAAGTATTTTTATTATTCGATTTCCAGAACTTTATGCTTTGGCAACCTGCTCAATGCCAGACTTAAACACACACATAAAAAATACAATCTATTATTTAACCATAATACATTTAAATGAAGCCTTGTGATCAGACAATATGAAGACAACAATAAATACACACGTCACTAAATTTTCAAAAAAAGCTCTGGCTTATAGAATAGTAAGTTGACCTACGGTAAAATATTCAATTCTCGATAAATAAACGTTGATGTCGTATTTTTGAAGTTTATGTTTTTTTTCTAAGCAACAGATGCTAGAAACACACTAAAAAAGCATACACGAAGACCGGGTCAAGAGTTTTAATACTAGCGCTTCCAATCCCGGGACCCCATTCGATTTGGCGAACCTGAGTTTTCACTGTTAAATCAAATTTAATATCTATAAATTTCCCGATTAGCTGCTATGTTTGACAGTCAAAAAGTACCTTAGTAAGTTTGTTTTAGTGCAGGCTTTTTTTATATAACACTTTCATTCTTTCATAATAAATATATGAATTTTGGTCGCACTCCTTATCATATTTTGTAACAGCCATAGACACGAGCAAACAATTTTTATTTTTGTATATTTATATAATACATACTTTTATTATAAAACATTTTATACTATTTTAAGACAGGATCAGCGGCATCCGTCTGTGAAGCTTTTGTCAAATTGAGGATTGTTTTAATATGAAATAACAAAAACTACACAAAAAAGCTTCAATTGATAAAAATAAAATATAAAAAAACCTTATTATTAAAGGTGTGCTGGTGGTTTTTTTTAGATATTTTTATATATAATTATCTGCTTCGTGATTTTATAAATATATTAAAATAGTTTTTGAATTGTCCTTGAATTGATCTCGTTCGTGTTTCTAAAAAGTCAAAGATATTTGTCGCTTTGGTTGTTAGCTGTAATACCAGATTTTAAAACATGAAATTGTACTAAATGACCAATCCCGTGATTGAAAAATTGTGAACTCCTAAATACCGGGATAACAAAAAAGGTCCGGGGCTTGATTCCCTAGACTTGGTCAAGATGGAAAGACATCTAAACTAAAATACGACAGTTACAGACAGGAGACTGAAAGTTCGATGGAGAGCTATTATAAATATACATATAACAGATATGATATTAATTCCAAAATTATAACAAAATGTTGAATTTTGTTGCAAAAAAATATCTTTCGGTTTTTATTATTTGAATTTAGTTACAATTCCATGAAATCTTATTTCGTCTAATAACTGGTCTTTCGTAACTGAATGTCAATATAATAAAAAACCAAGTGTCGACAAATTTATGTTAATATAACACTAAATTTGATATCTCTGTTATTTCATTGACACTGTTTCACTTCTTTGAGAAACATCTTCAGGCTCACTCTATCTTAAAGTATTTACTTTAAGAAAACATTGATTTTAAACATTAAATTATAGATTACTTTAATTAATAACACAACCGGTGGAACAAAAAAAAACAAATTTAATTTTATATTGAAAATGATTGAAATGAAAATTTGTATATTCTTTTACGGTGTTGCTTTTATTACTTATGATATTTTATCGATTTCAATGATGTAATATTTTAATGCTACCAAAAACAATTCTCCTACTTTTGATTTTACAAAATAGTTTATTAGTCTTTTTTATCATAAAGTCACAAAAAACACAATCAATGACGTTGATTTTACGAATTTATAAATGTTACTTAACGACAATGTCCCACAGGACCCACAATAAAGTAATTACACTGTTAACGTACTACTGTAATGTCCATAGTAAATAGTTTATGGAGTTAGGTGACTTGCATTCATCTTTTACGACGGTGAAATGGTTTAAATTGAACGAATGATTATTTTGAGCAAAAACAATCAACTGCCATTTTATCCAGGAAAGAAAAAAAATAGTTTAGTTGTATACAACGCTTAGCATGAATATTTCTATCAACTATCTGCTTATAACATATTACGTAATATTTTTTTTATATTAAAATGAACTTCCACAAAGTTACTGCCGAAACCATCGAAAGTATTAACATATTACGTGTTTATGATTTTTAATGTTTAACGTAAAATCAAATATTTAATGTCAAAAATAAAATGTTAATTTACTAATTGTATATTATTATTAAGGAAACGATTATTTTAACACATTTATAGGTACGCGTTATTTAAAAAAACTGAATTTGTATTAAGGATTTATAATATTTATGGTAAACTTCTTTCAATATTGTGCACTATGATATATTAAGAATAACCTATTGTATTATAATTCATCGAAATATGTTGTTTTTGTTTACCCGTTTGTTTGTAAAGCTACATAAATAAACTTTTATAGGTTCGCGAACTGATCACTTGAACTGTCTGTTCATAAATGACGTTTTTATGAAGGTTGTCTAGTGGTGGAATCGTACGGAAGTTAGTAGCTAAAATGAGTAGCATTATCAATATAATATGCATGGGTTATTGGATGTCATATATTCGTGATAAAACTACGCCGAGTCTACGCCGTAGAAAGCATTGCCAGCACACGATATTAAAATTCAAATAGCACCTGTATAAAATGCATTTAAGCTGATTACAGTATTGTACTGCCATAAATATATAATGGTTATAACGTGAATTAACCGTTAAAGTGTATGTTAATAATGGATGCGTTTATGTTGAGATTTACAAAACTTATCGCGTGAAATATAAAACAATAAATAATGAGGAAATACAAAAATGTAATCACCTTAACTGTATTATTACACACAAAGTATTTATTCCTCAAAAAATCTTTTTTTAACTGAATGGAGTTGTTATTTAGTGGTTGGCAATTTTTTAAAAGTGATTGTCCGTAATTCTTAATTTTACACAATTTATGAAATTATTGCGGAATACTTGAGTTCAAGCTATAAATAATGGAATGAAAGCGACTTCTGATCAATATTTATTACCTATATTAAATTAATTAATACATGAAAAAGTGTTGACAAGAATTTATTTCGCCGGAAAATGTTACCTATTTGTCTTGCAAATCTGAATACTTTTCCGTTCCTTCACTAGTTTATATCAACGGATATTTAGAATATATTCAAACAAAAAAACTAACACTGCTGATTACAAAGGCTATCATTTTTTTTTATAAAACAACTCGAGAACAACACAATATTCAACCCTAAGATTCAGGGGTTGGCTGGACTCTTACATACACCGCAGCCAGATTTTCTTTGAGTTTTGAGGGTACATGATGGACGAGGAATGATATTCAATAAATTAATGGCTACAATCTTAATGATACACGCGTTTTAACATATTACTTATAATGTTCTAATGCCGTTATAGTTATCAAAAATGTTTGGCAATCGTTGTACAAACAAATACATTGCTCAATACATAGGCTGGCGTAGAAAATGACAGCATTGATAAGAAAATCATCTTCTTCTTTGACCATATTCGCTCCATGTGTGGACCATATGGTCGCCACTCGGCACCTCCATGTTTCCTTGTCTTCCGTCAATTGCTTTGCTTCTTCCCATGATATGCCAGCATCCCTCAGTTGCGCCGAGTAGATCCTATGGATAATACCCGACGGTCGCCCGGACTACAGAATCCCACTGGTAGAAAGAAAAGGTAGTCAAGATTAAGGCTTTCCGGAGCACGTGACCCAGCCAGTTCCAACGTCTCTCCATAATCACTGACGTGACGGAGCGCTGTCTTGTACGTTCCCTAGTCTCCGAATTCCTCACAAAATCAAACCACCTCACCCCCATTATCCGACGCAAGTATCTATTCCCGAAGTTCAGTATACGGTTTTTCTGAGTCTTCGTCATATGTCTTTATTCACTACCGTAAAACAGTACTGGTAGAATGCAAAAGTTGAACAATTTTCATTTGGTTTTAATCGCGTACAGCTGTGTATCCCAGACAGTCCGCATTGAGTTAAATGTGGCTCCAGCCACCCCTAGACGAATGGTGAGCTCCTTTTTTGTACTACCGACTTCCGGGATATAAACGCCGAAGTATCCGAATAGAAATTGAAAATTGGTCGTTATTCTATAGTGTTACTATATATTATATTAATTATTGTTCTCTTGCAAAACGATGAAAACCTAAGCTTGGTAATTTCGTCACATTGCGTGTATGTACTTTACTTTCTATTAGCAAAAAAACCTTTTAGGGAGTTTGGAGGCATCTATTTATTGCAAAAACGTATAAAACAGTGCTTTTCTGAACTGGATATGCACCAAATGAACAAATTCAAACGATTTTATTTCTTCAATGAAATCAATGCCTATAGAAATCCTAGACACGAATGACATACTTCTCACTGTTACTCTGCACCAATAGAAGGATATTTAACAAAACACGTGAATCAAAAAGAATCCAATTCGAATTGAACCGTGAGATATTTTCTTCGTTACGCGGTGATCAAATTTAAGAATCGTAGACTCTTCTTCCATGTTTAGTGTTAATACTGTGAATGCTCTTGACCCCATCCCCCATATTTATTCACTTCCTTTTTATTCCAAGACAATCAAAAGATGAAAACAATGAAAATGTAAGAATAATTTACGGATTCAGTTTCTGGCTCATTTTTAGCATTTTCCACTTTCTAGAAGAGGGTTCCATGTTTTAAGCAATTTTTTTTCGTATTTGTGTTACTCAAGCAGTTCCTCGGTTCCTGTTTGACGTTACCGCTATTGAGCTTAATTTGTCAGAAATAAATTGAGATTTTAAAACGGGTATATTCTCACATAAGAACTAAAAATTGCAATACCAGTATTGCCGGAACCGGGATCTGGTTTTCATTGCTATTTTTCAATACCAAAATCTAATTTCGAATGTATAGAAACCATCATATATTTTGATAAAATTGTTTCCGATCAATTGAAATATTTTTAATTTGCTGTGAGTTGTATCAATATGAACAGGTTGCAGAACTGATGAGCTTTCAATGATGTATTAATTACAAACAATTAAGAAACCGTAATTTATTTACGAAAATCAACCGTTTATGATTATCAAGACGGTATTCAATATGAAATATCAAGTTACCGGTATTGATATATTCGTTCGGTACTGCAATCCCTAGTTACAACAAGATTGACAACGAATTTTCATATTTTTCATGTATAATCAGAGGCTTTTTGGAAAAAGCACTTCTGTAATGAACTATTCATGTTTTATTCATTTTTTATCAATTTTTTTTCGAATAATAGTAAATTATTATTCGAAGATTGAAAAAAAAATACCAATGTGCAGCCCCACTACATTATATTACAAATATTCTTCTTCTTCTTGGCGCTACAGTCCGAAGTGAACCTTGGGCGCCTTAATCAATTTCCTGCACTCTACTCGACCCTCTGTCCTCCTACACCAATTGTTGACCTATATTTATTTATACGTACCATATCTACTTTTTTCAAATTTTTATATACAGGTACCACGGCTTGAATGATACGATGATGAGTCAGAATAGCTAAACATAGATTTTGATTAATCTAATGACAGAATAGTAAGAATTATTATGCGTCCATCGATTGGTATTTTGAATTGGCGATTGATATTCCATTCGTAGAAATTCGATTGACAGTGGCAAAAACGCTTAAAAACGAATAAAATACGAGTGCTTTAGCACGAAAGCTGTACTTGTTCGTGTCATGTTATTCTATTCGTCATCTCTTGTAGATACGTGACTCTAAAATGTTTACTGTCATATGTGGTAACGCTGTGGATGGAATTCCGTTGCTAACAACAAACTACTACCTACGTCCTACGACATAATATTCTCGAAAAGCATGGATTCTTCTAAAATAATAAAAATATATAATAACTTGACTACTTTAGTGTATTTAAGATTTTTCACGTATGTCCTACCAAAATTCATTGCAGTATATCAAACAAAAATATTTTTTTGATCTAACGCAAATTCGTTGAACAGTAATATTTCACGCTGGTACATTATGTGTGTATGTATGTATCTATATTCTTTCATTGACGTTTAACAAATTAATGTAATTTTTCCACGCCATAATTACTGTTCTTCTTTATAAGTTTAATGCTGTACAGCGGCGGGTTATCCTATAAGCTAGTGGTTCCCAAAGTGGTTCCTGCGGACCCCCAAGAGTCCGTGAGACCGCTGAGGGGGTCCGTGACAAATTTAAAGTTATTTGGGGGTGCGTGAATTACGTCAGGCGGTCCGCGGAAGAATAAATATAAAACATATTCCTGACACCTTTTTTATTATTACGAAAGTTAAAATAAATAAAATCTTAAAGATTTTGATGTCTTGAGTAAAATATAATTGTAGTACATAAGAAAACAAACAATGACAATCATCCAGGGATGGGCTGGAGATTAAGATAAGAAAGTCATTCGTCTTAGATCAAATCATCACATAACTGCAATTTCTGTAGATGGTTAAATTTGAAAATTAGTTGTCCTTCATATTTTCATTCGGCGTTGTGGGCTTCCGTGTCGGACCTCACGGGCTCGAGTCCCACTACGAAACAGCATTTTTTTCGATCGATTTATCTATTTTCTGTTCGAAGGCATGGTTGTTTGTGATGTCTAAATATTGCCTCCCATTCTTCCGATCATTCAATTCAACTGAGCGCTACTGTTACTTAATCACTAGTCCTGTATTATCCTTATCATTCTATCCCTACTACTCTCTTTGGAAAAGAGAGGTTGAGCGACTAAATAACAAGCATTTCTCGTAGAAAAATAACTTTTGTTAAGATATCTTCATTAGTAGGCCACATGCTCGACATTGGGAGCGGACATGGATAAAAAATGAATAACATTTACCGAGCCCCTTGTTAAGATATTGGCAGCCCACCGCTGCAATCATCCCTGTGCAATCAACCCGGTTGCACAGGTTTGTGATAGGTTTACAGGAACGTCTTCCAATTTATCAAAATTTATAATTTTATAAATACAACATCAATGTCATTAAAAAAATAACATCACCATTAACCATTCGATTGTTGAAATACCTCCATTTGAGACTATATGCTCCACATTGGAAGCGGACATGTATAAAAAAATGATCATTCAAAACTCATTAAAATTAAATTTATTATTTCACTCGGGGGTCCGTGGTCAAGTTTTAGCTTCGAAAAGGGTCCATGAGCATAATATATGCATGAGTATAAAAAATAGGTGTAACCTATTTAAAAAATAAGCACATACACCCAGTCCTTTTATTATACGTTTTTTTTTGCGCGATTTCGAATTTATGCGATATATTTGAACGGCACCGTTACTTTTGTTACCCAATTTACTCGTTACAAGATTTTTTTTACATGAGAAATGGTGACCCTGCGTTTAAGAAGTGATGGCCCCGTGCAAAATCATGTGATGTAATTCTGCTCTGAAACTTGTTTAAATACAATGGATTTATTAAATTCGTTGAATAGCACGTTTTCCTGTCATAACTTTTACCACCGAGAGTTTCTTTGTCAAATAAATGCACTCCAGACGTCCAAATATTTTATATACAAAATAATAATTACGAACCGAAGGAGGAAACACAAGCATTCAAAAGATATATATTTTACACTGACGTATTTCAAAAAATCAGTTTCAACTGTTCGTCAAATCAACAAAACAAATCCAATGTAATAATAATTGACTCAGAGCAAGAATCTAGGAAAAACAGCATTTCATCAAATGAGTCCGAGCAAATTTAATACGTTCGTTCAAAACATGACAAACAATTATATTTTGCAACCGACAGTGACATTAGCCAATAACTCCTATAAGTGAATACAGTTAAGCATCTATACATATTATGTATTTGTTTTCATTGTATTTTATAATCAATAAAAAAAAATTAAATGTAAAAAAAAAAAAATTGCGCGAATTTGAAGAACAAATTTTGTTTTTTCATACATTTTTGATACTTTTTTACGCGTTAATTTGATTTTCGAAACAAATTAAAATTTAAAAAATATTTTATAATTAAATATAAATCAAAAAAATTGGAGCGGGGTGTCCCGGTTTGACTTGCAAGAAATCTGACAACTCTAGTCAATCTGATTAACTTTCATCGTTCTTCTGTATTTCATTATGCAATTGTGATTAATTCAAATAAAAAGGTACCTAGTTTGATGATTTAAGGAACAACTAAAAAAAATTTTTGAATAAATACACAAACTTCAAATCAAAAAATTAAAATGTAATATTGGTTGAATATAATTTCGTAGACATACAATTTTCAATAAATGTTATTTGCACTGACTGCGTGAAAAAAAATATCTATATATTAATAGTCGTTAATGTCCGTCCGTCTGAATGATTGTCCGCGATTTTCCCTCCCCTGCCCCTTCCCACACCCTCCTTCACCAGCTCCGCTGACGCAATATTTTTATTCATACTGAAGACATATTTTCCCAATACACTGTTTATTATTTGACGAAACAAATCATATCGCTGAAAAAATTTCATACAAAAAAACGCCGCGACCGTGGATCGAACACAGAACTCTGGATTACCAGTCGAGCTCTCTATCAACTGAGCTAACGTCATAAATATCAAGGCGATAAAAATACATTATATAAATCAAGCATTTGAAAATGGAACGATATTTGTGATTCACAAACTGACTTCGATTGTTTTTATTCAAGATTGTGACGTCTGTCAAATATGAATGTGGTTTATTTTACATAATATAGTTTCGACAGTTAAATGCAAATATTCCATGTGTGTCATATGTATGCTGAGGGCTATTAAATATTTTACGTTTTAACAGAGGGTATTTAGAATTTATCCCGATAATTTAATAATTTTGTATCTTTTGTTTTAAATAACGAGTAAACGAGTCTATGCTTTGGAAAAGGTAAATTTATGCTCAAATAGTAATATAAATAAAGTAAGCGAAATAGTTTGATAGATTGGGGACAACGAGATTAAAATACGGAAAGTGAGCCAAGTTAGGATGATGGGAAAAAGTGAACTGAACCCACCCTTTTTATTGCATAATTTAAATCATTTTTTCTCTAAAATACATTGTTTATGCTTTCGATGGATTCGTCGGTAACTTTGTGGAAGTTCATTTGAATATAAAATAAAAAATAACTTAGATTATTCCACGTATTGTGCTACAAACTGTGACACATGTTTCGCCTTTTTCAGAGGCATCCTCAGACAGACTTACTTTTACTTACTGAAAGTAAGTCTGTCTGAGGATGCCTCTGAAATAGGCGAAACACGTGTCACAGTTTGTAGCACAATACGTGGAATAATCTAAGTTATTTTGTATTACTTTTTTATGCTTATTTATTGAAAAAACTTTCACATAAAATTAAAAGTTGATGACAGTTCCCACAAAAAAAAATTGAAAACGTAATTGCACTTAAAAGTCAAATGGAAAAGTTTCACCATTTTTATGTTTGGTTCCCTTAAAGACTCATATATTCCTAAAAATAAGCTCCGTTTGGCGAATTAGTGAAGTTAATTTATTCTTATTAATTTGATAAATATGCATTTGATTGTAACATGGAAAATTGATAATTTTGTTTTGATAAAATGTGCAATTAATTTATACCATTTTGCATGTGAAAAATGATTATTAGCAAACTTAAACATTATTTCAAAAATTAAGTAATTTACAATTTAAAACTGCAGGGCTGTCGATATATGCGCCGAGGTCGATTTATGCTACTATGAAAAATGATTGTTAGCAAACTTGAACATTATTCCAAAGATTTAATATTTTACGAAATTTCTGTCACTACGAAAAAAAATGTTAGCAAACTTAAACATTATTCCAAAAATTAGGTAATTTACGAGGTATATTTCTGCTAATAGGAAAAATAATTGTTAGCAAACTCAACATTATTCCAAAAATTAAATAATTTACAATTTAAATACAACAGGGCATGCTGTCGATATATGCCCCGAGATATATTTATTTTATTTTTAGAATTTCTGGCTTATTCAATAAATAGGTTTGTAATTTTCTGACTTCTTAAAAATGCAACAAAAATCCCCCCGTTGAGGTCAACGGGCTTACAGCTAGTGTTTTATTATTATAAACATACAGAATAAAACCAAAAAATCTGAAAACAAAAATGATTAAAATTTAATTTTTATTTATTGTTTCTAATGTTATTGAAATAAAAAGTATTATTTTTAAAAATGTCGAATGGATAGATAAATACAATTTCAACTAAATACACTTATAAGTACCTGCATTCTTAAAAAATAAATATTATAATGGATGTTATGAATTATCACCAAAATGTCATGTTAGGTAATTTTTTTTTTAACTTATTTTACATGGCAATTCTGTTATCGAATGAAATTTGGACATCTTGAAACAGCGGTAGCCGGTAGGTTTGTGCAAGTTTGTGTCCGTATTTTCGAATTTTCGGATTCTCCGGTGGATAATTGGTTAGAAAATTTGTTGATTGTACTTTCATTATTTTGTAACAACTCACTTCGTTATTGTTATGTGCTTACATCAATCTGACTCGCCGTAATAACTAAAATACTAATGGATTTGAAGCCCACATGCCGTCTCCAACAAGTACTTATTCTGTCTTGATTTAATATTACTTCGCCAAATGTCAGAACGGACTACGCCGGCACATCTTATTTATGTTGTTGTGAATGATGTTAATCGTCAACGTAGTGTTTTATTATAACAATTACCGAACACGACATAATTTCGTCAATCTCTCGATGCCATCATCATAAAATAAGCCGGCCGTGACTCGAAACTACCAACCCGCCATAGAAAAGATAAATTTTTCACTCTTCGTTCAATAGTCTAATTCTCAATTTAAAATATTTTCATTCTGTATTTTTCTAAGTTATTGTTACCCACCTAGTGACAAATTGTTGAAAATCAGGTTAAACCATATCTAGTACCATAAAGAATAAACAAGGTAACTACATTTTCGCTAATAAAACAGTAGAAAAATATTCAGTAGTCATGCAATTTGAAAATTAGGGCACCAAAACAAAATTTCTGAATTGTCTGAAATATATTTATTTTAACTTGATAACGTCTGTTTCACTTCGCTCATGATAATACAATACTAATTCATGCTAAACTTAAACAAATATGCTTTAAAGTTAGCATAATACGGCCACTAACCCAATACAGGTTAATTAAAGTTTGGCAGCACGAAAAGTGAAGTGTTCTTTTGTATTTTTATGATACAGTGTAAATTCAAATTCTCTAAATACTGCAGCAAATTAAAATTCTCCCTTACCCAATAATTCAGAACTTAAAAAAGTCAATAACTGACATGAAAAGAAATCAAAATTAAATGTTGCAAATGAAAGATCGAGGATATATTGGTTTCATATAATTTCAACCTTAAAACAAAATAAAATGTTACTTGACACTTGCAGTGGTGAAAGGAAATTTGGAGACCAATGTTTATCGAAAACGTGTCCCAAATACGGAAAGTGAAGATGCTTAGAGATAATGGATGATAAGCGGGAAACTTTATGTCATTAACAAATGTCATTTTACCAAAGAAAAATGTAAGTGACGAATAATATCCAATCTATTAAATAAAAAAGGCTTTATACCAACAACCCAGAAACAGCAGCACATCATTTGAATATGGATGAAGAAAAAATATTTGTGTGCAAGTTAATGTTTTTGTCGACACTGGACTAAGGTGAGTCTTGAATTCGCGATTGGGTCGAAACGGGCTGTGTATGGATGTCTAATTCAGCCGAGACAAGGCACTCTATTCAAAAAAATTTCAAAATTCATTGTAATTCGATAGCCAAATTCGTTTACTCTTCAATGATCTTACGGAGCCACTCATGTTATCATATATCTCAAAAATCGTTCAAAACTATTCTTGGAATGGCCAATTTTATTGCTCACTTAACTACATGATATATAAATGTTGTAAAGCAATGGTGCACAAGCTTCTTGAGGAAAGGTCCAAATTTCTAATTTTTCATTTTCAATTAACAAGGATAATATATATATATAATGTATGTATATATTGTTTATATTTTAATAAAAAAAAACAATTGCAAAATAAACATTTTATAAAAAAGTATAAAATTAATCTCGGTCAGTGTGATCTTTGGCACTTCACTTCATTGGTCAGCGCCTCATAATTATGAATGTATGATGATCTGCAATATCTGAAGATATTTCTAATGTGTTTATACGAATATAATAAACCTACCCAAACAATTTATATAACCTTAACAAATAAAATGTTTATTTTTACATTTTTCTTTAATTTAAAAAAATTGCTGCTGGCCAATATTGGCGGGCACAGGTTTGGGTATCCCAGTACTAGATGATAAGCCGATAAAGATTTTATTATAGATGCAATTTTTTGTTTACAATGTTCTGCCATTGTATTCTTTTCATACTGCGATACTTTGTTCACATATCAAACATAGGACTGTTTTATATTCAATGAAGCAGTACAGTGGAACCTCGATCTACCGTTCTCGCATTGTCCGTTTATTTTTCATAGTCCCGGCCAAACACCAATAAGAATAATGTAAAATAATCCCGCATTAATCGTTACCCAATTTACCGTTTTCCTCGATTTATCGTTTAAATATTTTAGTCCCGTCACAAATATTATCTCGATTGACCGTTTTCGTCTTGCCTCTCTCGCTATCTTCCATTCTCGCTATCTTCGTTTTATTGCATGGATCGTTTATTTTTTTACTCAACCAAGACCCGTAATAGCAATGATTAACAATTCCACCTTAATCATTCATCGATTTACCGATTTCCTCGATCTATCATCTAAATATTATCGTCCTGTCCCAACTACTATCCTGATTGACCGTTTTTGTTTCATATATTTCTTTATTTGTTCACAAATAGTCTTACGTCACATCAAAAGTCAAAACTAAAATGCCTGAATGAATTAAACTAGAACTCTAACTGAGAAACTGAAAACAATTCGAGGCATTGAAAAAAATCTAGTAGAAAAACGAGTCGACATATTTATATAGCAAAAAAGTTAACCTAGAAAAGAACGCAAGTTTGAAGGGTGTCTGTCAAAATTTTATTACCTAACTACAAATAGGTTACTGAGTATGTATTTAAGTTTTTTTAAAGTTATATTCAAGTTACCTGGGAGTTATTTGAAGATTTCCTGCATTATCAGTTTCCCGCATTATTCGTTGATTTATTACGGTCCCTTGGAAAACCTAGAATCGAGGTTTCACTGGACTTGTCTTTTAATTGATTTACAGTACTTGATTTTTTTAATATTAATTCACAAACGTCATGCACTCTATACACATGAAAATATAATCATGTTAAATAATAAAAAAAACAATCAGTCTTCTATCAGTGGCGATTTAGATTATATACATTTGCTACTGCATAATTTGTTCACATACCAAACACAGGTTTTTATCATATTCAATAAATAATTTGGTGATGAAGTACTTGTTATTTTATTATCGGTTTGTGCATCACTCTGGTAAATTATAATTTAACCATCACAATTTGGTAGACTCGCGGATTGTGAAACCTATCATTTCTGCGGATTTTCATTACTTTTATGATTCCTTTTCTTCCGAGTATATTTAAAAGGATTTAATAGCATTTTTCTTCATATACAGCTACTGTATTGTTTGCTCAGTTTTATAGTGTATAAGGCTTATTTTATTTTTTGTAGTTTTTAAATATGTAAATTTTAAACTCCTTTGTTTTCAATTGTGTGTTGAACGTTTTATTTAAATTCTATATTTAACACACTGAATCGAGCATTTCGTGATATCTTATGTTATCGATTAATATTGGATTTACAATAAAATTTTACAATATCAATGATATATTTTAATATTTAAAAATGAAGGCAATTGATTGTAATGCACCATTTTTATTACTTTTATAGTTGCAAAATCTCTTAGCCCTGTATCAACAAAGCAAGTGTGTTTATTATATTCAAATTATGTTACATTAGTAATTGACAATTTTGTAAATGGCGAAACAAAAAAATTCAAAATTCGATGCAATAATTGTGTCTATGAGAGTATTTTTGTCTCCTGTAAAATTTGTGTTGTGTGTATTTGTGGTATACGTGGAAATGTTTTATCATGAGCGACTTATAATTACATTTTTTTAAACTTATCTGTATTTCAGATCTAGGATAATCAGGAGGCGTAGATTTCAATAGATTACAATTGAAGGTACGATATTGGCTTTTATTTTTTAGTACAAAGCAGTGTAATGAAAAAGCAATTCTTTAATTTTACAGGTGATGGTTGTTTTTTTAACTTCCTCTCGTAATAAGCTCGCGAAAAGAAACTTTAATCGATCAAATAATGCTAAATGCAAATTTATTACGAGAAGAATTAAAAAAAACCAGACCATTCCTGTATAATTTATGAATTGTTGCTAACGCTATTCTGCCGATTACGGGTCGTTATAATTATCAATGTAACATACATATTGAATCAAGAGACATTTCCCTATGAGCTTATATTTTTCATTGCTGATTACTGTTAATATGTTACTTACCAACTTGTGTCAGTAAGGTGACGATATATATACCTATCCATACAATGATTATTGAGGCCCAAAATCATAAAAAACTCTTCATTTTTTGTTATTTTTAAAACTGTCTTAAAGTAATATGAAACCAATACATATTTCTTAATTTTAACTTCTATACTACAGTGAGCTTAATTTCAAGTTATTTTTATTCTGCAGATGGCAACTCATATTGTAACAGCAGCATCTAATAATACCGGGGTGCTGCCTGTCGGAGACGTTGGTCGTCCTGTTGGTAATTCTCGACATGGATTGTCTTATCGAAGGATGCAAACTCCGAGGCAGCGACCTCCCCCACAAGACTGTATACCGCTGAAAGAGGCTGCTAAATTGGTAAAATTGCAAACAATCTGTTTTATGTTATGTACATGTCCAGTGTAATTTTATTATAATAGATACATCTGTAGGGAATATTGTAAATTTTATTCACAAGTCAGGAAGATTTGCTAAATGAATACACATTTTGAACGGATAGTCAGTTGATGTAACACACACGCCTTGTATATAACTTACCATGAATAATGGTGCACTAAGCATATTAGATCATCACTCTTTTTGTGAAACATGATCATTCATTTTCATAAATAAATATTTATATGAATATTGTATAATTTAATCAAAACAAGTAGCTGTTAAGATATGGAGTAATAATAATACATAACAAAACCTGTCTCAAGTGAATCAACATCGATTTTGAAAAGTAATATTTTAAACAACTGACCGTTGTTTAAAATATTGTTGTCCGTTGTTTAAAATATACCGAGTAATATTTTAAACAACGGACCTCGGGTCAACACCTTCAATCTGGATATACTCGATATTCAAAAATACAGTATGTTGGTATGATAAGCTAGCTAGGTCTTGGACCTTGGAACTTTGCGGAGGAATCTGTGGCAATTTGGAGAGCCCCGGTATATACTATTAATGTAATTTTCCATTGTATCGAATCTTTATACCGCTTTATTATTTCAGGAAATGGCATCATTGAAGATAAAAACTCCAGTGTCTGTGCTGCAAGAATTATTGGCTCGTCGTGGATCAGTTCCCAAGTATGAGCTGGTGCAGATTGAGGGTCTCATTCACGAGCCTATCTTTCGTTACCGGGTGACAGTATCGGAAATAGTCGGTATGCAAATTATTCAGTTTAGCCTATTTTGAATAAAATGTATAATATCCTATCCTTATATATATGTAATATCCTTACTTGACTATGGTTGCTTATATATAGGTAATGCGGTGAAAATTCCATGGGCTATTTATTACCTTGAACATGGATTTTATAAAAATAATGCACATTTTCAACAACACTCAAAACCTTTTAAATTTTACATCATTTTATTTCTATTAGATTAACCAATTTATTTGTATAAATTGCAGCTATCGGAACAGGCCGCTCGAAAAAACAAGCTAAACACAAGGCAGCTAAGGCCCTTCTTGAAAAACTAACCGGAGAAACGGCAGCTGACAATACTACCAATGGTTCACCACCCAAGACTGTGTTAGTGCATTGTAGTTATCTTAAATGAGAATTCAATAATTGCGGCTGGTTGCTGTTTATTATCACATTTTTATTGTTGTCTATCCTCATCAGCTGTCATAAAAGGCGACATATTTTTGTCAATCTCTTTGTGATATTTTGCAATTTTTTTTCTATCTGAGAAAATAAAAGCAATCAAATCAACACGTGTTTTCAGGGATGGCAGTGCTGAACCATCCTATGAAGTGAATCCAATCGGTTGGCTTCAAGAGATGTGTATGAAGAGGTTTATGCCCCCACCACAGTATGTCACTGAACATGAAAAAGGTATAAATTTGTTATATTCTCTCAATAGAATATTTTCGTTTTATAAATACCACCCTATAACATAAAATGGGAAGGTCCGATCCAACATGTCTATTTTATACATGGTGAAAGAGTCTTATGAAGCAGGCAATATTTATGCAGAAAAAATGTCCTGAAAATATGTCTGCATACATTAGCGTTTTAACAAATTTATTTATATTCAGTAATATAACAATCCTATTGATCTATTATAATTTCCATCATAACAAGCATGGATAGTAATAATTGCAGAAAAATATCTATTTTACTTTAACGAGTTGCCACTGTGTTCACAGCGGGGTTGCCACATGAGCGTCAGTTTACTGTGGCTTGTGTCCTGATGACGCACCGTGAAGTTGGTCGCGGCAAAAGCAAGAAGGTGGCGAAGCGACAAGCCGCAAATCGTATGTGGCAAATGCTGCAGGACTTGCCGCAGGACGATTTGCCTGATGATGAGGTTTCTTCTATTTATTTATATCAGGAAATTTTGCAATCTGAATAAAATTACTTGCGAAAGTAAGGTTGTTTTATATAAACATTGATAATTATTATGCGACTGTTACTATAACATAGTTTTCAATAGAGATTGTTAGTCATTTGTTAACTAATTGTATGTACAATTTGGAAATTCATAAGCAAACTGTTATAAATATCTTCTCATTAGTTTCAAATATTTTTTATGAATGGCTATTGTATTTGTCCATTGATTGAAAATGTTCAATCACTGAGCGAATCTGAGTCATGAAGACATTACAAATTGTGGAATGTTCTATATATATTTTGTTTCAATATACAAAAAGATTTTATACTAACATATATTAAGTCAATTAATCCATTAAACATATTTTGGACATAAAATATATTGTAAATGATATTCGATTTATGTGTTTTTATCTTTCCAAATATTTGCTGAAACTATTGAAACTTGTAACGAAATGTCAAAGGTCATTTAAACGTTTTGAATTTAGCCGTTCAGTGATCATAACAATATTGTTTCAATAGACGTAAGACATGTTTATAAATCTCTGTTTGAACATTGAAATGGAAATCTCAAGGAAAGTTATTACAATAAACAGAGTTAAAAACATTCACTACAAGATGACTGACCACCATCGAAAAATGAAAAGGTGCAAATACCCTTATATTGCTTTAAATTTATGAGTTTTGTGTTTTGCTTGCTCAATTATTGAGAGTGCCCTTTACTTATCCCATGTTGATATATATTATGAATGTTTTATTTTGCAGGCGGGGCAGAAGGCGACGAATGTTGCCGCTCGCTACGCTGATATGAAAGTGAGCAAGATTTCAACTTTGACAACTAGCCACAGTCACAAAGTGTCTCAGTTCCACAAACACCTCAAGCAATCAGTTGGCCCTGTTCTTGCCAAGTTGCAGGTAAATTGCACTACACTCAATAATGATACTTCATTCATTTATGGCTACTTCTTTATTCCTTAGAACAAGGATGCCGTTGAACAAGGTTGATCGTGATTGACTGGTCAAAATTTGATAGGTTTCGAAAACTATTATTTTCTTGGGTCCTCCAAAAATAAGTTAAATAACGAAAATTGAATTATGTAGTAATAATATTTCTAATGATTCGATTGTGAACAGTCCGTATTTGGGATAAGACTCATGTAGAGAACTCGGAGTGAAGAGAAGGAAGAATACTTCAATGCCTTTCTTGTAAGAGCTCAGACCAGGTTTTGACTTACCTCGTCCATCTAAAATGAGATGTCAGGGACCAACTTTACAGTCAGCTCTCAAAATAATACGTACTTTTAAAATCATCCTTGTGCTTTCGCATCTGGAGCGAATACGGTGTAGTAAATATTATTTGTGAATTATTTTTAGGTGACTCCTCTCAACAATAAGGATTTCAACTTTGTGCAGTTCCTGCAAGAGATAGCATCCGAGCAGTCCTTTGAAGTGACATATGTAGACATAGAAGAGAAGTCTCTCAGTGGAAAGTGGCAGTGCCTGGTGCAGTTGTCCACTCTACCGGTGGCGGTGTGCTACGGCGCAGGCAACACCAGCAAGGACGCCCAAGCGGCCGCCGCCCAGAATGCCCTCGAGTATCTTAAGATCATGACCAAGAAGTGAATGCGCCGCATTTGCCCATCCAAGTTTGACTTGTAGAGTTCATCTACGCAAATGTTTGGCAATATTTTTATTGACCCTTCCGAAATTATTAATTATAATCCATCATGGGATTTGTTTATTTTCACACATTGAAAGTATTCATATTTTTCTTAGAATTTGATTGACTCACAATTTTTTGGGTTTATAGTAATAGATTTTTAGACTTGACAGCCGATCACTTTGATCATTTTGATGGTTAAAAATTTATAAATACAGTTGCCCTTTAACTTTAAGCGGACTCTTATTTATAATCATGAAATGTATTTTTTTTTTATCACTATCACTTTGGGAAATACTTTTCCCACATAATTGGTTACGTTTTTTGAATAAATATATCCTGTACTTGGTTTTTGAATCACGTAGAGCACACACGATATCTTATTGAAACGTTAATAATATTTATAATTATTAAAAAAGTCAATTGTGTCTGATTATCCACCTCAAACTAAAAGAGTATTTCTCATACTCTCGTACTTCTTTATCAAATGTGTGCTCTAAACGTACTCTGATGTATAAATTACACTACAGCACATTTATTACGTTAAGCGGTTGATATGCCGAATGAACTATTTATTATTGTATGAATATAATAAGGTATTGCTATCCAAACATTTGAATAAATTTAAATATTGAACATGCAATCTACAAATTTGGTGGCTAACATCAAATGTCTCCACGGTTTTGCATACGGAAAAATGCTTTTTGAATTCAGATACAACTAACGGGCAGCCGGCTGCGTAAATACGCACCTGTAGTATTGGATCACTTTCTGATTTTGTTTATTTGCAAATAAATACTCAAATTGTAAATAATTATCGAGTGTCCTCTGGAATTATTATTTTTATACATTGCCTGAAGAAGTTGTAAATTACTTGCGAATATATGCGACTGGACGATATGGCGTGTTTAATAAATTAATAATTGTTTCATTTCACTCTTAATGTGATTGATATTAAATTATATTTGAGTATTGGATAAATTAGTAGTCGTGAGTGGCAAATAAGCGAAATGACAAGGTGATCCATTCGGCTGTTGCTGATACAGTATTCTAAGTATCGGGCGACACATCGTACAAGCTATACTTTGCATAGAATTAGTGGAATTTTCCGAGCCTGGAAATTACTATCTTATCAAAATTATTTATATTATGCTATAAAACGAGGAAAACTAAATATATTACTAAATATTAATTCACGCAGATCCTTACCTTATTCAATATTGTATGAAAAATATTATTCACATAGATATTAATGATGATCGCATGTCCCGCGTTGATAAAACATCCGTTAGTGTTAGTATGTGTGTATATAAAATACACAATTATATAATCTTTAGTGTTTGAGGTGATTTCTGATGAATTTTTTGCGAATAGACGCACGAAATTCACCGGAGTTATTACATTAAAAGATGAAACTTGAGTATTCATTTCTAGGGACATTTTTATTTTAGATGCATTATATAATCATTATTACAGTCATCTTCTTATGAAGGCCGAATTTGTTTCGGCGTACGAGGAACACAGTTATTGTCTTTAGAGGTTGATCGCATCGCTATGATAACTCTTCGTGGACAAGGTTGAGAGTTAAGCAACATGCCTCACCCTGCCTGTGAAAATGGGCATTATTTTAATGCAAAGTATAGAGGTTGTAAACTCTTTTATGTTATGATCGGTTTCTCATGTCATAACAGAATTAATTATTTTCCTTGTCCATTTTAATTTAGGAGGTGCCCAAGATACAGTTTTCACGATATCACTCGTATAGTGTCACTTGAAAGGTTAAAATGAACAATGAATTCATTTAATTATTGATGTACTGCCAAGACGTGACTAAATATTTTGGCCCCTATTATGTTTTGCGCCAAAATGTGTTTACTTTGTTTAGTTAGTCTTGGTATTATCTCTTGGGATAAGATAAAACATTGTTTTAATGTATTTCAATAAATAATAGATAAGTGGCGTTTCTATGGATTAACTTAACCCAATTTTTTTCGGCTTTACGGTAACGATGTATGTTTTGATTTATTGTATTTAATAACATAAAATTTTGTTTTTGTTCACTTTTGCTTTGCAGTCATTAGAGTGAGTACATCATAGATGCGTAATACTTATCTAATATCTGATTGTAATGAATATTAATAAATGTTTGCTTTGGGAAAAACACTTGTATTATTTTTTATCCCCCTCTAAAATTATTTACTGCTTCTGATTTACGAGGCTTTCTGAACTCTGAATCTGAATGAAATGAAGATTCGTTTGATGTATATTGTTGTACCAAATATTTTTTTTACACTTTCCTTACCGTGCTAAAAATATCCGGCCTCACGGTGCTTGATGCTCGGTGTCTATTTGAAAAAATATGTTTTGAATTAGAATAATACTGATAAATTTATTTTATTTTGTCTATAATTATTAATCTTGTATATAAAACAAGGATCGTTGTGCGTAATTGACTTGATTGGCTGAGATCTGAATTTGTCTCTCATTGGTCTGTTTTTAAATGTTCACTTTATGAATAGTTTTTCAAAAAAAATTAAAAAAAAAAGTGAATGTTTGACATTAATACTCATTCTTTTTTATTCAAACAAGTTCGATAATAAAACAAATGAAAGTTTAACCACATTTAAGTGATAGAGATTGTCAGAAGTGGGTTATTATTAGGAAACAACAATCAATGGTAATGTAGGAAGCGAAGGACATGGATTCACTATTAACACATTTTGAGCGGGAAAGGTAGTTCTACCCGTTCACTCGACTGGTACTGAACGGCGGGAAAGGTAGTTCTACCTTTTGCGTCAGCTCCACTTTAAATGCGGGTAAGGTATATCTTCCTAATTATTTCAAATAATTATTATATACCAATCTCTTGAGGACAGTCACAGCTACACATACATCAACAAAAAATAAATAATACTTCGTTTCCTTTACGCATCAACACTTCATAGTATATGAATCACCTACATATACTCTTGCGCAGTTTTTATGAGATTTTGTGTGTGATGTTATGGGTTTTGATTATTAGTGATGGTTTTAAGATTATGACGGTATTAAACTTTGCCTGTCTTCTTCTTGCATTTAAATTTCCTTTGGTGCGTGAGTAATAAAAACGACATCTTAGCTATCATAATGAAGTCTTTAAAACATAGTTGGTCGTTTGTTTTAGTAATGTAAATATTTTTTTTTATGATACTAAATATATACTTGAAGATAGAGCGATTATTATAAAAAAATGTTTTTTTTTCATCTGCCGCTGATTTTCGCCCGCTGCACGTACCTGTTACTTATTGGCGGAGTCCGCTCAAAATTTGTTAAAAATCAGAACTATCTTCGCAATTATTCCGTCTTTTTGCTAACCTTTAAACCCTTAAGTCTTTTGAGAAAGTTAATAAGACTGCACTTCTAAAGACAAGTACATCCAAGCTGATGAAAATGTGCTCTTGCAGGCTTTAGGAAATGCAATTAAATTTCAATGTCAGAAAGTAATTTCCCCACTATAATACAATCGCCTTTTTTACATTACAATTCCATTAATGATACACATGCCGCACAAAATAACTGGGTCAGTGACCTGTGCTTGGGAAAAAAATAAAACGAGTGCAGGTGAACAAAATAAAATAGAACAAACTTTGTCTTTTTAAATATGTTTGTAAATGGGGAAATGTTTGATGTATTGATTTTGTACAGGTTACAGAACACAAACATAAACCTAGTCCCAGGTTTTGTATGTGTTTCTTTCCCTATCTCCATACTTTAAGAGGGTTAACTTTATTGGCAGCATCAGCAAAATATAGTTGTCAAATTTGTAATTACTGTATCCGAAATTAAATCACGGAGACACTGACGGCAATCCACTTACAAGTATTGGTAAATGAAGATAATTCATTTATTACTGGTATACAGGGCAAGGGCGAGCGCCCATTTTTAAAAAATTACATAGTAATTCGATCAATTAACTAAAATAATATGGATTGTCCTCAGTACTGGCGCCATGTGCAAGTGGAGGAGGCAAGCGCCTGTATCGGTAAATCTAGAGCGGCAGTCAAATGTCTAGGCTCCTAAGGGAATTTTATAACTTGGGTGGAAAAATACAATCTTGCCTGGGGCTTCCAGCCTAGGCCTTGACTGTGCTAATCCAATCGTCTGAACTAGTAAGTATTGTGTTATTTTCAGCTGGTTCTCATAGATATCCAATTGTTTACTTTATTCACATAGGATAGTTAAAATCATTATTAGACACACAATTGATATTATTCTATAATTTAAGATTTCGACTGAAGGTACTTGGTGGAATTTCAATCTTCTGTAAGTTTACTATTAAAAAGAAAAAACTAGTTGCGAATATCTGATATATTTTATTTTAAGAGATATACAATAATAATAACTGCCAAGACAATAATGGAAATGCGTGAATGAAATATTAAATAATTTAAAACTATTTCAAAGCCTAAAGTTATAATAAATTGGGAAAAGAGCTTAGCGTCTGTATACTGGCGGCTAGCCGCTTTGCGATAGGCCACCGAGCCCAACCAGATATCCTGTTTTGAATGAAAATAGCCTACATCATACTTACTGTAAATTGGCGGTTTGATACTAGAAGCCGCCAGTGTGTACAAGTGTTTAGGCTACATTAAAATATTGAGCAAATTTATGACTGTTGTTGAGTGAATTTAACCGAGAATCAGTCAATGTCTGTCAGAAAACTTTGATATAAGACACTAAATAATACTAGAAGAATACCGTAACTTAAAAGTGACAAATTTACACTTACAATAGTTTTGCTAGGGAACACCAAATTAATCCTTAACATGGGTACATGAGTACACCAAAAATAACTATCATTTTGATACTTGAACTAACAACAAGTCGTCAAAGACAAAAGGTTTGAAATTATTACATTAAATTGATCTGCAATTATTATATTATACAATATAATAATTGCTGCTATATTGGGCATTTCAGTGTGAAAGGTTCATACATATTTCTTGAGCATTACTTAACTTTTTAGCTGCCGTAGAGAATTAATTGTAATTACCTAGCACTCCGGCTATAATTTGCAACTACATATTAGTTTAATTTATTATCGACGAGATAACTTGTCTCTGGCGTGTTGAGCACGAAAAGTTTTACGAGATATCTCGTCTGTGGCAGCCATCGAGTTAACAGTTCAAGCAAAGAATACTTATTAATTTGGAATTCATTGACTTAATTAAAAGATATAAGACTCTTTTTGCAACAACGACAACCTGAAATTGGCAATTTTTCAGGAAACAATTTTTTTTTTTAACAATATGATGCAAGTAAATCATATAAACCAGGGCTGTGGAGTCGGAGTCGCGGAGTCGCGGTGTTTTGGCTGGAGTCGGAGTCGGAGTCGTGAAAAACGGGCGACTCCGACTACTTTAAAAAAAAAATGCAAATTAAAAAAAAAAAAATTACTCACAAAATTTTAGAAAATTGAATTACGTAATAATTATTGTGATATAGCTTAATAATATTAAACGTGTAGGTGTCATGAGTCACGCCGAGCCAGTGAGTCACCAAGATCCACTGCATATGAGTCCGCGCAAAAGTTGTTGTTTCTTTCTTTCTCATGTCGAAAAAGTAGATTCGATATATTTTTTTTTGTTACTCGAAGTGCATACATTTATATGCACGCATTTTTTGTTCTGTATCAATCACGTCTGCGTGTCATTGCGTAATATATACAAAATTCTACAAATGCAGATTTGATAGAAGCAATGTTATTTTTAAGAATAAATTCAAATCAATAAAGTTTAAACTTATATTTATTATGTTTTATTTATCCCTATAACATGTATAAAATGAAAAAATTGGCTATTTGTTGGATTAACTGGTTGATCTGTAATTTAATACACACACATAGGAAAGGTAGAAAAAAAACCTGATAAAATAGAACTTTTTTTAGTCAAGTCATAGTCGGAGTCGGAGTCGGAGTCGTGTTTTTTTTTAACGACTCCACAGCCCTGATATAAACACATTAAAAAGAGTAATAAATGTACTTGTATGGTTTTCTTTCATCAAATTATTACGAAATTATCTTCAAAACATTCAAACATGTTTAATAAAAAATATTGCCGATTTTATATATGTACATTAAGAAGATAATGGTGCTAGAGAGGCATTATAATAAGATGCAAATTAAAAAAAATCTTTTTCATATTTTTCATTACACTTATTTCAGAAGGGAGGTTATAAAGTTTAGTCTTATATGAAGAGTATTAAGTTAGTATGACTTACATTAAACCTTGGTGGATATAAGATCTAACGAGATCCCATCATTAATATTTCATTCAAGATAATAAGTAAGCATCATAATTTTATATTATAATTGTCTAAATATCATGAAAATATGACACTATCAGCAGGCACGAGATTATAATAGAATTCGCTTGAAATAATTGATGTGATATATCTAGACATGTAAATGTAGATTTAAGCAATCTACATTTTTTGCTTGTCACTCATTCACTTGTTTCCCATCAATGCTATTATTATATTGAGGCTTATACATTAATACTTAGTTTGGCTATGTTTTTCATGTATACTTATATCTAATATTGCGATTTTCGAGAGAGTGTAGAAGCAAACATTTTAACTGTTATCACTAATTTTACATATGGCTCAAATCAAATTTTACGAAAAATGCAACATGAAAATTCGCTTTGTGTGCTTAATCCAATGGAAACAGAAAGAATGCCGACAAATGCAGCTAGCTGCTGATAAAAACTACCATGTTTATTACAATTTTGGTTTAGGTGTTAGTTCAAATATTTTTAAGTTGGAAATCTTGTTTTTGGTTTCACTTTTCACACTATTTAATTGACTTTGCATGTTTATATAAAATTTCTCCATGATACTATTCATATGCTGTATCTGTGTTTCATGGTCTCTAATTGAGTTTGTTTCAGTTGTTGTGGGATTAATAAAATTGTCATCGAAGACACGGGATGTTGAACTGCGATGATCCCCGTAACCGAAATTGGACAATCCATGCTGATTGTTTGGACTAGTAGGAGGATCAAGGTATTTTTTCCAACGACTGTAGCCATGCGTAGACACTTTTAAAACTGTTTCATTGCTTTCATAAGCTTTTTGATTGTAAGATTTTTTTTTTCTATTTTCTTTTACACTGAAAAGTGAAGATTTACACACATTACTTCTGGAAGAATTGTCGAATTCCTTATATCTTGGCAGAATTAAATCGTCACTGACTTCTGGATGAATTAAATTGTCGAATGATTCGTTTGTAGAATTATTTTGTGGACCGTATGCCATGGTAAGAACTGACATTGGATCCATCATATTTTCGTAGTCGATTGATAACTTTTCTGATTCAGTTTGCATTTGTAAATTGCGGGAATCCAAATTAGGAAAGAATGTTTCCTTTTTAGACAGCAAATGAGGTGTCGAATTATTCGTCTCAAATTGTACATCGACACAATCTTCTTTATCGGAAAATGATTTAAAAAGATTCCGACAATGAGAGAGGTTCGTTGAATTGTTAGATTGTAAATTGGATGTTTCTCCAAAATTTCGGTAATTTTTTAAAATCTCATCATTTTCATATTTGAAGACATCCTTGATTGAGATTTTTGGTTGAGTTCTTCGTTTATCAGCTTCAGTTTTTCTTTCGTCAATTGTTTGTATATACTCTTCTGGGAAACCGTTGTCTTCAAAATCTTTTGCCCAATCAGTGTCGAGTAGTTCTTGCCTGCAAAGAGGTATTTATAAAGATTGGATGTGATTTAATATGAAAGGGTTTAACTAGTTATTATGGATTATTTTGAATACCAAGTTATTGCAAAAATTATGAATTATTTCCATACCAACCCAATTTGTGAATTATTATCTTGCACGTGTCTTTCATAACTGTTTTTAAGCAAATCTGCAAGTTCAATGGCGTACGAAACTTCACTGACTTGAGCTGGTGAATTCAAATTATTTTTATTAATCTCCTGTTCAGTTGCAGAAACTATTTTATCTTCTTTATCCAAAATACAATCACGCTTTGGGGAAACGTCAATCTTTGTAACTGAATCACATTTAGTACTGTGAGATGAGTTTTGTAACCAATTATTTATATCACTGTGTACCTGGCGTTTGATATCTGTCTTTGCCTTAATTTTTTTTATCTTTTCAAGACAGTTTTCACTATATTGGTTAGATTTTGTTACAAGATCATCGTTAATATAATTACTCCTGATTGAGCTGCCCATTTTAGTCTCTTCTTTTGTGTCATCATCTTCAACGATTTCTTGAATCGATATTGATTCTTGTGAAAGTATCATTTTATTGACTGGTATAATGGCCATAGTTTTACTCAGATTCGGCACTGACTGATCTCCTTGGTCCGATGGCAGGTATCGTATTTTTGGCTGACACAAATCCAAATGCCCATTGTTATATCCATCATTGTTATTGCACTTTGTTGTATTAATGTTTATTTGTACATTTATATTACACGCTACAGATAATCCTGAAGAATTGCAGCTGGCAGCCATAGTATCAACATTATTGACTATTTTTTGAATAAACGGGTTCATATCTTGACCACTGACGTCAAAATTAATTGTTTTGTTTTCAAGTTGACCGGCAATTCCTATTTTAGTACTCAAGTCTACTTCGTTTGTTTGCGCATAAGCTCGTGGTGTATTTTCCATCTTATTAGTTTGCAGTGCAATTTCATTACTATAAGTAATAACATTATCTGAAGTTTCCATCGGTGGTAATATTAACGGCGAACTCCATGAGACATACCGTTTCTTTTTGTATGAAGAAAGGAAATCATTTTGTGCATCAACATTCTGCAAAAATGACATTTGTACCTCATTACCCACGGAAGTGAGTGTTTTGTAATGGTATACTTCGTTCATTACATTGACGTCAGGTTGTGAAATATTTTTGTCAAGAGTACTTGAATGATAAACACTAACAATATTTTTATCATTCTGGATCTCGGAACTCGGCTCGACACTCATTAGCTTTACTTTTTCAGGAGATGACTTTGCCTTTATATTTTCATCCATTTTAAATTTCTTTACTTTCATAAAACTTGTTATCGGCAACTGGATATATCGCCGCTCGTAAAACTTTCTTTTTTTGTCAACAGAAACAGATTCTTCATTCGATAGAACGGGCAATTCTTTATCATCACCGTTCGATACTACCTCAGTATTTAGAATAATATCCGTGGACGACTCTATTGTTTTATCAGCACTACAATAAGCCATATGATTATATTGACTTACGTTTTCAGACATGTCATTCGTACAAGATTCATTATCATGACTGATACAAATTTCACTATTATTGATATTAACAATAGAATTAAGCTCAGGTTCCAGTGTTAGATCAACAATTTTCGTTTCATTGGGTATGGATAAATTCTGTTGGCTAATATCATTGACAATGCCAAAGTATGGATGCTTGTATGGTTGCGACATCATCGTACTTGGGTGTATTTTAGAATGCTTTTTATTATCATCAGAACTATCAGAATATTTTGTGAGATCTGGTTTGTACGTAATTGGATTTGCATTCTCAGAGTTATATGCATTAATTGAATTTGAAGATATTCCATTTCCAGGAGTTTTTATACAACTGTCATTTGCCGCTCCATACTTATCATTATCACAATACATGTTACATATAATAGTGTGGTCGGATATCGATTGTGTTCTCTCCATTTGTATATCTCTCGAATTGAGAAGTGCATTTGAATATTCGTTACTATTTTTTACCTGAATATATTCTCCATTCTGTTGGCATGGTATTTTATTTGATGCCTGTTTTTGCGATTGCAAGTTGAAATTACTCGAAGTCAACGTTGTCGCATTCAATTTTCGGAGCCAATCTTCATACGAATTGCCAATATCATTACACACACTATTGCAAACGTTTTCTTTTGCCAATGTATCAGTGTCATCAAAATGTATTTCAGCGTGACCTGGCTCATCGATAACTTCAGTTAGACTATCTTCATAGTATCCGTTCACATTGGAAATGTATGGTTTATCCAAAATCGACTCAGTTGACTCATTGTAATTTTTGTGTTGTGATATTTGAGGTTTAGGGTCGTTGTTTACATAAGAGGTACTCTTCTGGGGCTGTTGAAAATCACAGATTTTGTCGGTATGCTGGATGCCAGTCAATGTTTTAGGTTTCATTTTAAGCTCCGGGGCATTAAACTCGATGTCAATATCTTTTGACAAATTTCCTGGTAACGGTTTCTGAAATGAAAAGATTTTATGGAGGAGACTTTTATTGTAATCATCTATGCTCGTGACGTAGAGCATATAGACTCGTGAAACGGAGCTAATGTCAACAGAAGTTGTTTGACTAGAAGCTTGTTTCAAAGGTAGTAAAGATAGACACAGCTAGGGCAGGAAAAATATGATTGATGTCTACGATGAAGATGTAAAATAATAAATCACATCATTATTAAAAAAATGTCTTACATGATAGCGGTTCTCACTAGACAAAGTTCGCATATTTGATAATGGTGGTATATCATTTAAAAAAGTGCTTATTTGCTCCATGATATCTTTACTTTTTTTCCCTTTGATTTGAGATGCGACTGTTGGTTCAGCTGTTTTGGGTTTTTTTACATTTTTTTTCTGGACTGGATTAGGTTTTGGACGTTTTTTAGGGATAGAATATTCATTTGTTTCTTGTGAAGGCTCCACAACATCACACAAATCATAATTAATGTCGTCTTCAATTGGTTCAAAAGTTTCAGTGTAATTTTTAATGACATTGGGAAACTTTTCAGATTTCATCACATAGTTTCTTATACTTCGTTGAAGTGTGATTGGTATTTCGTCCGTTAGTGATCGCTTTACTTTCACTTGACATTGCACATCTAAGCCCACTGAAAAATGAATAAAGACCTATTTAAGCTTGCTGGTACTTAAACAACAGCTATGAGGGTAGTTTGGAAAGTTTGATAAACTTCAATACGGTGGCGGCAGAATTCATAAAGTGATACCCACTGTAAAGAAGTATTGTTCCTCCAAAAACTTCTGTCAAAATTTCGGTCAGATGTGACACGTAATTAATGTTTGACATCCATCTGAATCGATTACTTTCACTTATTAAATAGCACCAAAGCATTTAAAATTGAACGAAATTATGAACAAGAATACCCAATTACATACACCACTCTCAAAAGCAATGAATAACTCAAGTGAGTGATAGCCAGTCACGGATTAAGCACTTGGGAGACCTCAGGCACAGTTGAATTTGGAGGTCTTGTTTTTAGAATTACTTAAACTAAATTAAAAATATGATATGGGTTGTATAAAATATATGCCATATATAGGCCCCAAGAGCGGGCCTCGTTCACTTATGGGGTGATCCGCTACTGGTGGTAGTTGAAGCGCTTTTGACACCTCCAGCGAACGAGTTCACAATATCCTACATGAAAGAGTCATCATTATGTTACTTTTTGCATTGACTAATTCCTGGACAAAAATTTACATATTGTATCCCACACTCCAACTCCACAAGTTCAAACAGTAGTTAAAACATGGACGACTGGAGAAAGTGCGCACTGAAGAGGAAGAATGTTTTATTAGGTGAAATGATCCAGGGTATGGTCACTGATTTTTGGGATTCCAAATGTATCATTATTATTGACCACATGGAAAAGACCACAATAATAATATTATATTATGCAATATTTGATATACTGTTTGAATGAAAATGGGCCAAAATTAATACTTTTTTCCAGTCGCTATGGATAAAAATTGCATAAATATTGCTCTTTGGATAGATTAACCATCCACCATGTCTCAGGCAATTTGGCTGTTGAAAAAACTTCAAGATTGTTATGCTACGTTGAAAATTTTTTTTTTTTTTCAGTGAATTTTTATACTAAATATATTGTAGGCAATGTTTCTTCTAAGATGTGCGCGTGTGCGCGCGCACACCTCCCAAAATATGCCCGCACAAAATTTTCCATCGCCGCACAATGCTGGACATAGAAATATTGTAAAAAAAAGATTGTTTCACCAAATTTTTATATTTGCGCACATTTTATATTTTGCTGAAAATTTAATACTCACGGAAGTTGATGGTACGCACACACAATAGAAAAATTAGAGGGAACATTGATTGTAGGTATCCTTATTTTAATTTTATAATTTACAGTATACTGTATCAACATGGATTATCTTACCCCATGTATTGCTGATACAATGAGCAAATACAGTGTGAGCCGCTGAACATTTCACAGTTACTATTTTTGTTATCTCCGCATTTGGATGATGAAGTAAACTGAAGTCACTGAAAATATTTTGTGAAAAAGCTTAAATATTTCTCAGGCAAAAGAAAAAAAAACGTGTTTGATTATCTAATAATATAAATATAATTTCTTTACTTACTGTATAGAATGGTTGAGTAGTAAGTTATTCTCAGAGTCTCCAACTATGATAGAGATTTTATGTTTGTCACCTGTAGTTGATGTGCCACCATTCAGAAGGCTTTCATGGTTTTTAATGAGAACACCCACGGTGAGCTTCCTTCCGGACACCACTTTCATCGATATCTCATAAATGGGTAGCAAGACAACTTGTCTAAGAAGTAGATTACCAGCGGGCGGCAATTTGTTTGTAATCTAAAATGAAAATTTTGCAGCTAGCGTAAGGAAATTAACTTCAGTATAAGAATCTTAATAAAGCCATTCGATAATTGAATCTAGAATATTTTAGCGAGAGTTAATTGAATGAAAATTCCCAACTATGGTGGAATTATTCGAATTTGCATAAAAAAAATATAATAACAATATAGGAGGATAATAACAAACAAAATTTTAATACATTAAACGTGTCAGGCATTTCTAGCGATGAAAACGATTTACGTTCAGTCCCTCATAAATATGTAAGAATGTTTTCAAGTAGCGATAAATAGTTTTTTTTTCTTAAATAAAATATATATATGTATGAATAATATTTTGAAGAATTGTTGGATTTTCATTTTCTTTTTTTTTTACATGATTTTCTATACCATAATTTAGAGAACCCATCATCAATTTTTCTATGTATTCTATCATTTCTTTTACCTGGTGTTTAGTGGAATAGATCTACCATGTAAAAAAAGAGGTAAGTGTATTATATTATTCATCCTTGATTGACCGATAACAAAAAATATGTTATTTTATTTTTTTCGATGCAGTAACAATGAACCTAATTTGGCTCACTACCATTTATTTGATCAAAATGATATTGTATTAGTGCAATTCTGTACTTATTTACCCTTTCTAAGTCTCTGGGATTGCTCAGTCGAATAGATTCAAAAGTAATTTTGTTGGCGTTGGCAAGAAGTGAAGCAAACGCTGGACCGATTCCAGTCAACTGTCTCGCTACAAACGTACTGTTTTCCCAAAGGCGGGCTGCAAAACATTTTGTCAAAACAGTGGAGTTTAGAACAGTCTTGTAGATTGGATGGCCGCTGCTGACAGAACTTGGACGAGTGATGTATGTGGCAATACCTGGAATGACAGACATGGAAAATAAGCAAGGCCAAAAAAACGTTTTGCATTCAAATTTCCTAAAGTAATTAACACACATACTAAGGTTGATTTAACTTTGTGAGAATAAAATTGAATAGAGTGAGGAATAATGAAGAATGAATTAATATTATACAGTCGACTACCCTATGGCGTAGAGCAGAGTGGGGGGGGGGGGCAAATTCATAAATTCAAAATGAGCGGCGGGCCGCAAGTAAAATACCATTTTCATTTGTACATTATTTATTATCGGAAAAAAAAACAATCTAATGAGAGAAATGGAACTGTTTTACGTCTTTTAACATTTTTTCAAATTCAGATGTTAATTTTGTAGTTGAGATTCTTAAAACTGCTTGTAAATGTTCATCGGTGATGTTTGATCGTAGTTTTTATTGAGGTTCATGATTGGAAATGTTTGTTCACATATAGGTTGATCCAAAAATAACAATTATTATATTTATTTTCAATCTTTTTTTAAAAATGCGTTAAAAGATAAAAACTATGAATCTTTTTCAAATATATAATATTACTAGCGGGCCGCAGTTTGTCCGTCCCTGGTGTAGAGATTGGGTCTTCGCTATAAGAATACTATGTTAAAGGGGACTAGACCCATACAAAATTTGAGGTAAGGCTTATTAAATTATATTTTGTGGATTGAACAAAATCACCAATCAAACATTTTTATATTTTAAATAATCTTGCATTTTTTTTGTTAAATACTGACAAACAGCTACTGACAATTAATATTTTTACGTATATAAAATATGTTTTATAATATAATATATTTATATAAATTCTCATTTGACGTTACCCAAAGAACTAGGCAATAGGGAGGGACCGCTATACGGGGACTGTCACATTCGCCATAGATTCTCTATAGGGGGTAACACTTTAAGGTGGTTTAATACAATTAGAAATGTTAATTTAGTATATTCTTTATCCGTTGCTAGTTATTTTCTTTTAAGTTCTTCCAAATAGCAATCCAATAATACTTTAAAAATTGAATATAAATATTAATCAGGGGCCAGTAACACTTATTGGCATCTGAAGTAACTATAGAAATATTTACTTGACGTGTGTGACAATTTCCACACAAAGATATAGAGAAAGTAATTATTTCCGGAGTGACTCTTCAAAGGAGGTTTTCTTTATGGAGATGATGATGAACTTAACATAAGCTACAGTAAAAATAATTTAATGATAGTAAAAAATTATTACACTTGGAAACATGTTCTCCAATTCTAACAATTTTCAAAGCATCTTGGTTAATAGAGGGATCTGGGATAGGTAGGCATCCAAAAACGGATTGAATCAAACTGAGGAAAAAAGAAACACAAAATTATTGTAAGTGAAAAAAAATGCAGGAATTCAAAATCAATTAATATTGATTTGATATTTCAAGTTAAATTTAATTCACAATGATTTCAAAGATTCTATGGTGTGATAATTTGAGCATTTGAATGTAAAGAGGTACATTTAAAAATATGGATTCGTTAAATCTGAGAGACTTGCAAACTTACCAGTTAACTTTCATATTTTTGGTTTGAATCTTGCCCGGTAGTTGAAATCGGCAAGACGGTGACTTAGCATTCTTGTTTAAAAGATTAAGACAGCGTTTTTCACTAGTCCTAAGAACCGTATCACTGAATTCATGACAATCGCTGACCAAGAATAGTAGTCCACTCAAAGTTTCTGTACCTTTTATCTTGAAATAGAAATTGTAAAAATGACTACCATGTTTTAAGCTAGATGTGATCATCAGTGACTTCATTTTTTAAAAAGAGATTAAGGCACAAGCAAACAAAATGGTATATTTTTAGAGAATACATAGTAAAGCAACGAATGAATCAATGCATATAAAAACCTTTATTAATAAAACTAGTAGATATATTTGTATTGACCTGGAATCCCAGGCATCCGTTTGAGAATTAATTTACCTTGAGGATGAGTTTCATGGTCTCAAAGTCAAGACAGTGTGAAGCCATGAGGTACCCGGCATCCGTAGGAGTCACTCTGGTGTCGGCGTCCATAGTCAGCAATCCCACTCGAGCAAGAGCATTCATGCTTTTGAGACAAAGCTCTAAGGTGCAATAAAATATTTTTAATAATATTCTGTATCTTTTAAAAACCAACTGTTTGTCTCAATTAAAATATTATTTTATGAGAAAAAAATATTTTTATTAGCTGAACACTTTTTGCATTTTTAGATAGTTTTTAGATCTTTTTATATTTTTAAAATATTATTATTATTATATGTTTCAAAATTGGTACGTTAAACTAGTGCTCAAAATAACATACTTTAAATTAAAAAACTTAACAAATTAGTCACCAATAACAGGACAAGTTTAAGTGGAAATTTTTGTCACTTTTCAAAAATGATTATTTTATTAAAAAAATAAAAAAACACATTTCAATTTATACTTATACTATTAAATATAATATTATTCTGTTTCCCTTAATTTTACAACGTTCAATTATTACTAGATTTCATAGATGTGATTGCATGCTTTATAGATATCTAAATTTATATATAATCATATTTACATTTACGTCTCATAAAAACAGGCAAAACATTTTTTTCTAAATTGCTTACTTAAGTGTTTAATAAGTTCTTTGAAATATTTATTCGTCATATCGATTGGCATACTTATAATGTTACAAGTTTATCAATGTACAATGTGTAAACAAAATAAGAAGAATGTTTTCTAATGTTTCTCATCTTGAAACCTTTTTTTCACACATTATTTGTTTTCACAAAAATAATTCTCCTATTAAATACGTCATTCATTTTAAAAATTAATAAAAATAACAAGTCTTATAATTAAAATTTATATCGCCCTTTAAAAAATTATTCCTGTTCAATAAAATGAAAAAGGATAGCGAGGTTTAACTAGTGAGTAACAACCAGATCTCGTATTGACACTTATATTAAGATAAATTACGTTTAAAAAAATATACATAAGAACATGGCAGTATATTATCGTGTTTATTTATTATCATTGTAATAGTTGTTTTTTTTAACTGGATTTAACTCAAGAGTAACTGGTTTACTTGATTTCTACTGGCAAGATTATTTTTAAAAAAGGTTCAAAATCATGATGGCCATAAGTCCATAATCCAATAACTTAAATAAAAGTCAATATATAAAAAAAAACAAAAGTTCTTTCCAGTTTTTAAAATTTGTTATATGTACATGAATTCTGTAACTTTCGTATGCATGTTTGCTATACATATTGGTCTAAAATTAAAAATCGTTCATTCCATATTGGGAGCGGATATGGCTAAAAACATATTATAGTCATTTATTCCGAAACGACGCTTATTTGTATCGATTTACTAGTGATTGTAAATCTATGTAAATATTATAGCATTATAATAATACCTATATAAATACGTCAGTCTTCAGCGAGATGAAGATGATGGCAATTTTGCAAAATAACAAGACAACAATAATAGTTCAACAATTCAGTTGCTAATCGAAAACATTCGTGTACAATATGATCCGATCTAAGCTTGCAATGCCGAGAGTCAGTGGTGCACGGTGAACTTTCTCGGCAAGATTTTAGACTTTAGATTTATGTGTTTACAAGGTGTTGTCACATTTTCAGCTAGAACGTCCGGTTTGAAAGTGTATGTAATCTCAACCATCGAAACACTATCAATATTTTCTGACTGAATACGAAAGAATGTGTATATCACAATGAACTAAGTATGTAATACTATTTTATATATATTTATACATTTTATTTGATTTTGACACTACACAGTATCAAGAAAACTTTTTTTTAAATGGTTGGTTTGTCTAAAAACGTTACTAAAAATATCTGAATTGAGAAGGATTTTTTTTGTTTTTCTTATATTATTAATTTTTCTTTGGGTATATAGTCTGATAAAATAGCTCAGTCTACCAGATAACCTAAATAGGTAAACTAGATAAAATCCGGAGGAGTACACTTATAATTGTAGAAGTTTGAATCGGATACAGATTTCTTTTCCACACGATCTTGATGTCACTCGATTGTGATGCCATTTATTTTTACAATAAATATTTTAGTATTACGCCATCGTTGAAACTTTAGTTCCTGTTCCTAGTAGTAGTGTCATCCTGATATTTGTTCAACAGATCAACAATAACTTTATAATTATATTCATTGCTATTTTCTACCCTTAATTAATATTTTTAAAATGTGACGCCTCTGTCGAATGGTAAGATAAATATTACGGGCTTAGATTTGAAAATAAGCGGTCGATTTGAATAGAATGGAGTGATTTTCACACGCCTTTTGTGTTTGCCGCATTTTCACAGGTTTTGCACATTGCAGCACCAGGCATATATCAACGGACGATAATATTCAATGAATTAATTATTTCAAGATCTGGTGATTGATGGACGGCAATCGGTGTGCGTTTCCGCTGATCACAGAGTTCCCACTCAGTTTACCGCTTTTTTCTAGCAAACATATATATTTTACAGAGTTATATTATATTAAACGATAAGTCAGCATGAAATATTGGGTAACACACTGATAGTTTTTCAATGGAATTGTAAGCTATTTTGTAAAAAACATTTTCAATACAAAACTAAAATTGAGACATTTGTTATTCTTGTTGTTTGATATAATATAAAGTTAAGGTAGATTAGTAACTATTCTATTACGTACCCGCATTTACCACTTTTATACGAAAAAAATATTTTTTTGATACTAAAGATAACTGATTATTTAATTTTGATGCTTAATTTGATGGACCCACTATTAATTGAATTAAAAAATCTTGCTCGTCAGTAAAATATTTGGTGACTAGTCATTAGCTTAAAACAGATGCTACAATGCTAAAAAATTGCACAGATTGTAACGAAATACTTTGTCCAACCTTTTTAGAATCACGGATGAGTTTTCACAAAGAACTATTAAGATATTTTTAAGCAAATAATGTCATAATTTGCGCACCTGCCGCCATTAAAATTAAAGTATTTTGCGCGCTTTGTGGCGAGATTGCTAAAATAGTATCCATTTTTAATAATATGTATAAAAGTTGTGAGATTTTTCTATGATGCTTTTCCAGTAGTCGATGAGCATGAAGAATATAGTCGTGTAAAGAATAATATTACTTTAATTACATAAACTCGAGCGTTAATTGATTTTCAGGTATATTAAATAAACACGAGATACATAAATAACTCGGTCAATTTAATAAAAACAATGCAATAAAATGTAATTATGTTAATATAATCATTTGCATAGGCCAAGGTTTCCCAAACTATGCTCCACGGAACACTGGTGTTCCGTGGGACCTAAATAGGTGTTCCGCAAAAATTTGGAATGGTAACATACGCTACAACACATTTAAGCATCTTCTACTTTGAATCAAAAATCGAGTAATAGTAAACCTCCAGTGATGTTAAAAACATCAAATATCTAGGTACAGGCGGAGATTTTTAATCACTATGAACTTTGTTTACTCATATTTTTATGTAATATGTTTTATATCAATACATAATAAGTGGTTTAATAACTAATATTTTTACTATTAAGAATTACCCGACCTAAAAAAAACTGTGTTCCGTTGAATTTTCCGAACTTGCAAAATGTTCCATCCCAAAATAAGTTTGGAAAACCCTGGCATAGGCAGTAGTTACTGTAATGTATAATTAAGCAGGATATATCCAAACGAGCTATTGCATAATAGACAATAATGTGCAGAATCCTCATTCCCTTAAATTAAATAATTGATTAATTTAATTCCAGGAATAATTATAGTACGTCCATTTGCAGAATCCATTGCAACACGAGTGTCGAGCGGCCTTGAGCTTTTTAATATAAAATAATATTAAAACCAATATTTTCGAGATCACATCTATAAGTGAAATTACGAGCACGTTCAAAACAGATATGGATTTTTTTTTACAATGTTGCTGAATTGGAGGAGGCATAGTCAACAGTCGAGACGAACATTTGCGTATAATCGGAAAACTCTACAGGTATGGAAAAAAATGCTCGATCAACATGAGACACATTTAAAAAAATATAAATATGACAATTATGGTTTTGCTTAAATAATTTTTACCAAAAAAAAGCAAAAAAAAATATCCTCGAAGTTTGTTGAATTTTTTGAAAATTAATCTCATAGAAATAATAGCATTATCTCAAATTGCCCTCACGTGTTTAAATATAATGAATGACCACTGCACCACGGACTTATACATATTATCACTGTGAATTACATATACAATAACCATGAATTGGTTGGTAAAAAAGGTAAGACATGCATATTATTAATCATCATCCTGTCGGGATTTAGAATCGTCAATATTTCGCTTGTCAGAATTATTACTGCATCAATATTTACCCGTAAGTGGATTCGATGAAAAAAAGTATTTTTTTCTTATGCACAACACGCTGAGATCATTCAATTTAAGATGTGTATTGTTGTATCTTCAAATCGTTTAACAATGGCAGCAGTACATCCGTAAAATCAACGTCATGCTAGCTCTGTGTTCAGTTTATTATAATAGATAATAAAATACTGATTTCACAAATGCATTGTGAGATATATTATAATATACTCGTTCGTTTTAAACGTTGCCACTAATTATTTCGAGTCTATTAAATTGTCTATGTGAATCCTTGCATTAATTTAATTATTTCGAATAAGGAAACAATTGACGGGAAAAGCAATTATAGCCGCCTAAATTATTTCCATTATTGTAAGCGAATACGAAAAATCGATAAGACGGATATGCTGAGAAGAATGAGCGCAAGCACGCGATAAGTCAATTTGGATTATTATTATTCACAACATTCGATGGAAAATATAATTTTCATTCAAAAGACAAACGATTAAATTTTCTTGATCAAACTATTACATTTGCTCAGTAATTGTAAATAAGGCGTGTAATTTTTATTCAACAATTTTCATACGGTATAAATTTAAAATATAATATGTAAAAGTCCTTAGAAAACCGTTCTACTCAATGGTAACCGTATTCTTCCTCCAAGAATTTTCCAGAGGAGAAAAGTTTTCACACCGATAATTCCGGTTTATTTCATCAATATAAAATCTTTTATCGTGCATGCTCATTTCAGAAACAAACTAAAAATGTTGAAAATAAATAATATCAGTGACTGATTTCAGTTGATTTGTCAGTTCTGAAACATAAACTTTAGAATAAAATATTATATTTACACACACACACACTAAATAAAAAGTGTTTCATCGACTTCTTTTTTTTTTAATACAAAAACGTTTAAAGAACCAAGAATTGATGTAAATTAATTTTCGATTTCGATCGAAACAAAACTCTCAATCTTTAAAATCAATTACGGTCAATTAATGTCATTAATTTCTAATTATTTTTCAAAATATGTGACTGAAGTGACGAATCAATTAAAAAATTCGACGACAGATTCTCATATAATATGCAAAGGAATGAGTTTATCTTCAATACATTTAACTTATAACATATTGCGTACAATCAGCGCCTCCAACTTTACCAATGCTACGTTTTAATGAAATATATTATTTTATTATATACCCTTGAGTATTTATTTAAAAATGAAAAAAAAAATGTAAATGTAAATGACATCTATATTTGAGAAGGCCACAATACTGCTGTAAATCGAACAGTTCAAAAATAGTAATGTGTAGTAAAAACTAGAGCATGTAATTCCGACATTGTCAATTTTTCCAATCCCAGGATTGAACATTCACCATAAAATCGTGTAGAAATTTTTTCCCGGCGAATTTAAAATCCAGGTAATTTACGGATTTCCTGAACTGAAAAAGCACAAGACATTTTTTTACCTCTTCCAGATTTTTCGATTTCAAAAACCCAAGATTTTGCGGAATTGCCAAAATGGAAAAAAATGGGACATTTTTTTTTAGCCTTCGCGCAATTTCTCAAATTCCCTCAATCACAAAGTTGAACGGGATCGGTGGCCCTATTAAAAACGACATGTTGCAGTCTATATACAAATAGTCAAAGATGGTTAATAATGCTAGAAAGTTTTTGATTAGCTTGTCGATTTCATTGCTTGAATATATTATGATGGGTAAAGGATTCAATAATGGGTAAATTACTACACATCACAGTCTGAAAAGTATGACTATTATTTACCTTCAAGCTTCTTTTCTACGCGGTCTCGATTACATCCTCTGTATCCATAGTGTGTAGGGTTCTTGACTGCACGGACGTAGAGGAAAGTTGACCGGATCCAATCGGCAGCAGCTACGAGGTCGGGAAGAGTTCCCAGAGCAGCCTCGGCATTCAAATGTTCGGTGAGGTGGCGGTGTAGGGCGCTCTCTACGCAACGACGCCCGCCGCATAGACGCTCGTAGCGATCCTAGAAACATAAGCATTTTTTTTCATTTTAATTTATGAAATTAAATTGAAGAGTATTTTCAGGCGAAAGATTGTTAGCCAGTCACAAAGTGTTATCAAAGGTACGGATTCATCGAAAGGGAAATTGTGTATTACCAATTAAAGGTTACCGCTTAAAACTATTCGGGAAACAGGAAACGAATCGAGGACTATAAAGTGATAAAATTAGTCATTGAAATGGTTTTGACCATCAATTCTCAGCGGAAATACATTATACTTATGACAATAAAATAAAGTTTCAGTACTTTAATCTACAATTGTATCAAAACAATTAATCATTTTTTAGGTAACGTAGCGTTTCTACAAATTGATTGTTATTGCGAAATTATAATTTGAACCAATTGAATTGACATTTACTTGGTATAATTCCATTTTAATGAGGTTTATATTTTAAAGTATTTAGTAAATTATAAGATATATTTTTTTCACGCGTATGCTTTAATGCAGAAAATTCATAAAAACACAGTGATTTTACCTTTTATAGCATTTTTTTCTCAATTTCTTACATTAATCTCAATTTTAAGGTGTTTACTGTCAATGCTTGGTGGAGAGGTATTAAATTAAAATAAATAAAGAAAGCACCCTTTTGTACTAATTCCACACTTGTTTAATATGGCCAAGACTCATCACGATCATTTTGGGCAAACTGAATAACTTGATAATGGAATTAACGAAACCGGTCCTGATAATATAAAATATGTGTAGAAGTAGTACAAAAGCGTGTTTTAGTTTTGAATTACTTTAAAATCTGTTTCATTAGCCGAGATTAATTTTGTATTTTTAAATGAATGAAAAAATAACATAATATCATTAGGAACACAAATTGCATTATTATTATGGTGGCCTCACATAAGCCCTGCCTAAATTATAACTTAATGTTATTATAACTATTTCTTTCCAATACTTAGAGTTTATTATTTTTTATTTATATACTAATTTTTACATACTTAAAACAACGCATTCAAGATTGCACAAATATATTGTGATAAATCACAAATACTTTAAACTTATATTTTATTTATTATAAGTAATGCAATTTTAAATGAAACGTCGAATTCAAAGTGAACCAACCGAACGAGAAAAAAAAACTTTTCACACGAATTATAAAAATAACCTTTTGAATATTTAGCTAATTATGTGTTAAATTATTTATTAGCAGTTTAAGCAACTTAAATTGTATCACATTTCATTGGGTTAGCTGAAATTATAAAATAAAATTGCAATACTTCAATAAGAAAATAAAAACTCATTTGTTATAAGTTGGAGTATTTACCATGTAATTTAAAAGAATTCTATGAATAATACAGTAATAAATCATTTTGGCGTTGTACGAAATAGCACCACTTACTTAATTGCATTTGGTTTGATCTGATTGAATTTACATGCAATGAAATGTAAAATTTCTGTAAATAATTTTCATAACGTAACAAACACTAAACAATGTATGATTATGTAGTGGGGAGTTTTACGTTGACGCGTTAGCTGTAAATCAAATGTTAAATTTGGGGAGAATGTTTTACTTCAGTATAATTGGTGCGAGCTGCATTATTGCACTATAAATGAACGAATTACATTGAATGCTTGAGTGGTTTATTTGGAATATTACATTTTACATGTTCATTATAATGATTATTGTACTGAAAAATATTTGACTCAAAATTATTATGGTGGAATCCTTATGTTACTAACCAAGAAATTTCAATAATAAATACTTGAAAACCATAACAAATATGATGAAATTTTTAACCAAGTATTTAGTTTTAGACGTTTTTACATATATATAAAAATATATTAATATATTCTCTAAAATACTATGATCACTGCAAGCTGGGATCGGAGAGTGATTCTTGGTTTGCTGTTTCAAAAAAATATATCAGAGTTATAGGAAAACAATTAGATGAATATTAATAGTGGTGATTTCTAAATGAGGTCCTCTGGTTTTGAAAAATATTCATCGGTACTAAATTACTTATGTACTGTGTATTGGTCAAATTCAAGTGTCAACATTTTTGTCTAACTTTCTTTTTCTGCGAGAGAAAATTTGGAACTCTTCATCGAAACAATCGGGCTTTAAAAAGCATAGAATTGACAGGTGGAGTCAGGCGAAGCAGACAAATGCGACCAGCGTATGCTGTAACAGCCACGTAATGCAAGTGAAATGTACGATTGACACATAATGACCCACAAGAACTCTTGCATTGAAAGAGTAGTTTACATGAATAGTATCGTATAAACAAAGTTCAATAAGTTTCTCTGTCTTTTTGCGGCGAAATCAAAATAGCACGTCCAAAACTGCACTCGTGAACCAGGAATCCATGCCAGCTCCACAATGGAGTGCAGCGCAGGGATGAGGCATGTCTGCGTCACACGTGCTTTCGTAGCAGCGTACGCAGGTCTATGCTTCTTCATGTTAATACAAAATATATGTTACTCTGCGCTGCGTCCCGAATACAAAGAATTAATATTATGGCTTAAGCAGCCATCCACGAATTTTTCAGCTTACAAGAAGTTTCAAATTAAGTATGGATGACATACAAATTTAATTAATTGTATAAATTTTAATTATAATACGTGCTTTCGTTATCTTGTTAATTAAAAGATACTCTTGAAGAAATGTAGCTGACATGCTATTATAAAATTGTGTCACGACTCGAAAAGGTTGGGAGCCCGCGTACTACATGCTTCATTGGAATTTTATCACACGAAGAGATCTGCAAAGCACGGCTAGAATAAAATAATTTGCCTATGAATTGCTGAGCAAACAAAACTGCGCGCAATGAGACGCCAAATTTTCCATGTGGCACTCAGATTGAAGGTAATGTTGCAACTCCTATTATTTTGTAAAGGCGTTGAGAAACGCGGCCGTAGCTCACTGCCATTCTTCATTATCCCCGACTCTTGCACAACCGAAAGTCAAATCGTCACATGAACAAAAAATAATACATCAAGTGGCTGCAGGTATTATGTCTACTCTAGTGACGCAACTGTTTGTTCTCTACGGCATCGCGAGAATGAGAAAAATGATAACATTTAGTATCTACGCATACGACGGGGGAAAACGCTAAAAGCGATAGAAGTGAGCCCCCGAATTTACGACTTGGAATCTAATTGATGACGTAGCAATTTACTTATTTTTGCAACAAGAAGAGTCTAGGAAAATTTACCGCCCCCCAATTCACTGCCTGCAATTTATCGCCAGCAATTAATCACTAGTAGTCAAAGACCGCATCAATTGATCGAATAATCAATGTATAGCCTACAAATGAAAGCTAGCATAATATGATACATACAACCCATCGTTATATTGTATTATATGTAGTATATATAATATTTAATAAATACTTGTTGAAATAATGAATCTTTTACTATTAAAATACATAATTTACCTATTAAATTACATATTAAAAACATATATTTTATTTATTTCCGTACTATTTATTCCCTCATAGTTCATAGAATTCCAAAAAGCACACGGCAGAAACATAAATAAATAATAGCTATTTATGATTATAACAAAACACATCTCATGTTTTATAGACAGTTAAATATGCTATCGAGTTTTTGTAGGGTATAATTTATTTATACGATCATTTGACGCGACGGTAAACTGATTGCGGTTAATTGCGGGCAGTAAATTTTTCGGACCCCAGGACCAACAACCTCTGGGTTGTCTGGATCCACTAGCCGCAAAGCGAAATAGGTATTTATGTGATTATTCAAATATTGATAAAGTAGTTACGAAATTACGAAAAGCATTGACATCATGCTATTATTATTATTATTAAAAAAAACATTTTGAGGTATTGATGAAGCATATATTCAAAAGTGTATTTCAAACATACTTATTTGTCAATTAGTACACAACATTTTTTTTATTTTACAATGTTCATAATAGTGGGATACATAAATATTACCTATTTAGGCTATACATATAATGAATTTCATATTGCTTAGATTGATCATAGATGGGTGGATATCAGAATAAATACTAAAAGTGTTATACACATTTAAAAAAAATACACAGCACAGCAGGGATTCAGCACAGGTATCACACTCAATATTTTTTAGATATTTTTGTAACATATGATGAATTCTATGTTTGAATATGTTTTTCTTAATCTGATGGCCATAAAATGAAAAACAAAACATATATTTTGTACTTAAACAATCAACGAAAGCCAAACTTGTAATTGTTTATAATTTAAAAATCAAAAGTACAGTACATAACATTACAGCTGACGCCAATTCGCTACGCACTTGACAAATATAATTAAAATAAAAAACAGTACATAATATATCAAAATCAAAAAATAATAAAAGTAAAACCTAACTAACCTAACAAATACTGTTACTGAAAATGTCCACTTCTCTAGGCAGTGAGTTGATCAGTCGAACAGCCCTTGAAACTGGCGACACATACGTCCTACTCGAGGAACAAGTTTTTAGAAACAATTTTCTTTGGTTATATAATAGTTTCGCCCACGTACGAATAAATTGGCTGCATGTAAGTTAATAGTCATGAGAATTTCAGGAGTATTAACTCGGCCCCGAAGAATAAGAGAAAAATGCTTGAAAACGATATTCGAGCTTCAAGAGAGTGAAATGATAGCATTCCCGAAAGAAATTCGGTGGGATGATGATTTAAATTTGCTAATGATGCAATGAACATATTGTACGGTGTTGGAAATTAATAAAATCTATTATTAAAATAATATTATATGTTTAAGCTGCTGAGGGGTATAAACCAAAAAATACTGCTCAATTTTTCACATTCGTTGTAGATATTAAAACAGTGTTTGATACGGTATTATACTGATAATAAGAATACATAAATATTATATGAACCAAGATGAGTGTGTAAATTTCAAGACGTATTGAAAAATGGTTTCTTTGTTAATATTGATTAAGAAATTTTCACTAATGAGGCATAGAAATAAAGATATAGGATTGAAATATTGTAGGAAGACATTGCTAAAATATGTCGCAACAAAACGCATGTCACCTCTGACATGCTAATTGATCTTTGTGCGATATATTGTGTAGGTACAAACACAGGTGTAAGTTGTTCAACCAATTAATCCGTTGTATAATTATTGTTATTATGAAATAAAACAGGCGCATGCGAAAAGCTAATTATAAGCACCGATCAATGCCGTGTTATTTTTTTCGTCCGACGAACAGATGAAAGAACTTCTGCGACATTGTTGTAGTGTTTTCGAATAATTTAACTAATTGTAAGAAACTTACAATACTAACGTAGTATAATGAAAGAGATGTTGATAATTTCTCATATACTATTAATGTATTAATTGTGAAAAGGGTGTTACAACATCGTGATTTATCGTTTATTAAGCGAAGGTTTTTAGGAGTCATAGAAAAGAGTCGGTATTTAGAAATTCGTTTTCTCTAGCGTTTTAGTTTATAAGAAAAAAATAGTAACGGTTCGTGGAATTTCATTACAATTTATATATAAGTCTTGATTTATCTCTATATAGCCCCAAGTTTATGCACATCATACAGACACAGTATCTGTCCGCGCATATTAAGCATTACGTATTTTCAGAGAATTTTGACAGGTGACACTGTCATTCGGTAAATACATGAATGCATTGATATTTTTTCTACTGAATTACCGAATATTATAACGATTTATAACCTCATAACCTTTGAGTTCCTACGGGGTGCATTCACATTCTTCTTATTTCAAACATTCGCTAAATACCAATAATATCTAGCTGATATTTATTGTAATCTTCAATAAATGCAATGCAAATATTAAGGAAATTGTTCTGGTGTCAATTTGTACCCCGTCGATCTTCGATCATATTACTTAATCAATATATTTTATATACCGGTCATGAGAAAATATTCTTTACCATTTATCCTTCTAGAGTTCTTCTTCTAAGCAGACGGATCAGATTAACACACTGCAGTAGCTGGTTATATTTTTTATTATTTATCAAAATAGACAAATTGAAATTAGTTATTGCAATTAAACGATATTTATTTATTTTAAATTTCACACTGCATACTTCACCTATGCAATAGCTTTTTTCATAATTGACACAATACTAAAACCTTGACATTTAAAAGTAATCTTCGTTTCATCGTTGCATCACGGTTTAATCCATCATTAATTATCATTGTATTTTTTAAAATAAAATAACTCCAACACATACACACATTGACTGGATAGCAAATAAAGAAACAAACAAACCAGGATAAACATGATTATATAATACACCAATAACCGATTTATTATACTCCATATGTTGTGTGATAATAAACGTACATGAGTTAAAAACGTATCGACATTTCAGTACCGACAGTACAAGATCGGCGCGACTAAGCACGCGAACGATTACTTTTATTTTGGTAAGAATTTTTTTACAAGTTAATGCCGCATGTAGAAATTATTTACAGCCAAATTCAATTTACTAATATCTGAATATAATAATGAATAGTGTTTTTTTTAAATGTAAAAGCTATTTTGTTCAATATAAAAATACAGAAGAATGAATTTTGCAATGAAATAAAAATACATATAATTTTTGATGTTAAAAATAAAATATAATCCAAATGTATATTATTTTGTTTTTAATCTGCCGCAGCACCCCTGGATATTTTATCCACGAACCGCCACTACATATGTATGTCATGAAAAACTTGATTGGTTATTAAAAATGAAAAATACTTATATTCTTATTGATTTTATTTATTATATGTAAACATTTATCCTTAGTTTTTCTATGTGCATTTTATCGTTTTAACACTTTTTTATAAAGGTGGTCCTTCGAACGTATCCCCAGTGCCAAAGTATAATTGGGAACACGATTATATTATACCTGAAAAATTCTATACTATCTAAAATCTACATTATTGGATAATTCAAACGGAATTTATTGTCATAACTAACAAGGATTCGATATATACATTTTTACTAATGGCTTGTCAATAAGATTGGTAGAAGGGAGTAATGAAAGAATGTAATTTTCACTACGAAATAATAAAAATCAAAATAAATTATGAAATCTATAAAACCTTACATCAAAATGATTTAATTTGCAAAACCAAATTTATGTATATTATTGTTTTTGTTCAAATAATTTAAGCTGACAATCTATGTAGTCAATACAAGAAAAACTTTTCTACGATTTTATTTATCATCTTGTGTAATGATAGATAGGTAAATGACAACGTTTTATTTAAATGTAAGCAATTAACAGACAATTCAAGAGTATGGTGTGATAAACAATTATATGCACATTTAAAGCAAACGGCCTTAAGGGCACCAAGGTCCCGTGTAAAGATGTGCGTATAAAATTGAGTATGCACTTCAACAAACTATACAATATTGTTTAGCTGTATGTTCAAATAGATTAAATAACAATAATAAAAATAATTAATTAGGTAACAAGACATGGCGAATCAAAATTATCATAAAGTATACATTTTTTTTGTTAAAATACTCTCAATCGTGCGTAAAATATCTACATGGATAATACTTAATGTATGAAAATAAAGCAAACGATAACTTATTTGATAATTGATTTAAGTGTAGGTATTATACGGAGCAATAATAATAATAAAATACGTTATTGAAACTAGTTTACATGATTTTGAAAAAATCGAATATATGTACACAGTATGAGATGCTTGATCATAAATAACTAATGAATTTAAGATGTTCACTGCCATTGTATTTATTGGTGGAAAGGCATTGTATTAAAAAAAATATGTACATTTCAATCATCAATTGAAAAATAAAATATAATAAAATTGAAATTAGTACAAAAGTAGTACTCTCATTGTGAGAACAATTAATTTTATTGCTTTATATAAGAAAAAAACAATAAACATTCAAGTTTACAAAAAATGATACACCAGATTTAAATGATGCTTTTTTAATGATTGAATGAACAAGGTTCGATATACATATCTGCACCAGAAACATAGGCCTGGTATTCTTTTCACGTTAATTTTTGATTAACAAATTATAACTTGTATTGTGGCCAAAACAAACCAAAGTTATAATAAGTGTATGACGTAATATTGAAAACCCTAGTGCGGACGCTGTGACATAGAAACCTAAAATCGACAGTTTTAAATCTCGATATCAAAGGACAAACTTAATGGTTCTGATTCCGATGGAATGTTTATTATTATTGTAAAAGAGTAAGAACAAATTGAGTTACTTGCAGATAATTTCCAAATAAAGGCATTAATATCGACGCAATGTATTATGTGTGCTACATCATTGTTGATTAGCAGATAAATAACCTTTGGTCAGTTGCGTCAAACAAAATGCGTACGATGTTGACGAAACGAAGATACTTATCAAATAAAAAAATAATAATTAAAAATAACCTAAACGCAGAAACAGTTACAAAATTAGTAAAAAAAAGCATGAGCAGGCCGTTTGACCATTTTTAGTGGATGTTGCGCAAAATTTGACAGAGAATGTCTTTTGTGTCGACGAATGAATTTTGGGTACTCGTCGGAGAGAATAAAATAACAGTACTTGATTTTTTCGTAAATTAAATTAATATTATCAAAACATCTTAACTATTCTAGACGAGTATTTTATGTTAAGAAAAATAGTATTTTTAAATGTTTGATGTATATGTAATATTATTATAAAAAGTCATAAGGTGAAAATGCATGTATATTTATAAACATAATTTTTCGTACTCATTTTACAATCTTTGGTTATTAGATCAAGACCAGTTAATAAAGATTAAGCAAAAAAAGACTTCCTACTATACTAACATAAACTCAAATAGTCTGCGATAGGTAACAGTTTTTTGGACACTACCATTTTAAATAAAGAATTAAAAGTTAAGACAAAAAAAATATATACCAAAAAAAGAGCAATGGTTCAAGATGTTGTGAGTTTATGCCGTAGGTTATAGTAGTACACTCATACGTTTTAATATGACCTTCCGCATAATTGATTTACCCGACTAAAACAAGTCGATATCCATGTGCGGGTACTTTGCAGAGGCTTCTTCGTTCACATTTGACCGCATTCAAAGCTTTTGCCCTCTAACGAAAATAGGGATAACAATATTGGTATTACCAAAACCGGGATCCCGTTATTGTGACTTTTTTTCGATACTGAAACACCCGTTTTCAAAATTAAGAAAAATCGAAATGTTATTGATTTTAATTTAAAACAAAACGTTTAGGTAACACGACATTTTTTCTTATAGCGCTCAGTCACGGGTTGGTACTTGAACATGTCCCACTTTTATCGAATTAGCGACTAGATGTGGAATTTAAATTATTAACTTATGTTAATTATTTACATTTTTTTTGGATCATATACAATTTATTAAAAAATTTATTCGACCATTGATGTGATTCCAACTAACCAAAAAATAAATAAATTAGATAACTTGAACTTCTACTAAATAATTCATCGTTTTTTTAAATCCCCGAAATTATTATATGATTATACTTTGTTTATTATTTTATCTATTTTTTTAATACCGGAATTGATTATTTCATCCGGTATTGTAATCCCTGTACGCAACATTTTATGTTTGCTTAATAATAAAATAATTATTGTAATAATCGCAAATTTAACATTTACAAGAACAAAGAAAATTTAATTAACAACATCAATCATTTTGGATAATTTTGCGAAGATGTTTTATTAGACAGATACAACTGATACAAGTTATGCAACCGTTATTGTTTTCATTTAGATGCAGTTCGATACTATTAAAGTTATAAATAATATTTCTTGAGTTAAAGAATCACTAATTGGAGAAAAAGAGACGATAGGTTTTATTTCAATTTGCTGTTTTAATTAGGTAAATATTGTATAAATCAGTGAAATATTAACACAATATACGATGCAACATGATAAGAAATACTGATACCATCTCAATTATTTAAAATTGATTAGGATTTGTATATAGACCGTTTATAAAATGATATTAATAATATTACACGTATTCCAAATATTACAGTATATTATAATATTGATTGAAAATGTTAAAATGGGGCAAAATATATAAAAGATGTTCGGAAAGAACAGTTTTTTTTAATCGGTTTATCTTGACCCTTTTTGACGAATTGATAGAAAGAAGAAAAGTACATATGTCTTTGAATGCATGAATATGACTAACGACCATTAGTCTTGCCCACTCGGTTTAAGCACCATCAAATATAATGTTACATTCAATACTTAAAAAACACTTGAATATTAAAACAAACTATTATATACTAAAGAAAAATTATACCACCTTTTACAGTGACATACATCCTGATCAAAATACAATAAGAAGTTCCAAAGTAAAAATTAACGTAAACAAATATGTAACTATGTATTATATTTCTTAATATATATTAGAATACCAGCCATTGGACTTATTTATGTTAGTTACATGTTAATTAGCAATAAGACGGATATGTTTGTAATATAGATTTCACTGACATATTATAAATAATTAATTTTATCGAAATGCGAGCCCTCTCATTAAGGCCAGTTAAGTATATGATTGCAGTAACAAAGCCCTTGCGAAGAGTTGAAACTAATGAGCAAGAGAATACTAATTGGACTTTTACACGAATACTGTTAGATATTATCAGGCATACTACTTGTTTAGTACTAAAAAACGGAACAAATAATTAAAAATTGACCATTGAAACACAGCTTAAGAATTTTTAGTATTAAGTCATACTAAATCAACTTGCATTAGAAAATAATCTTACAGCGATTTATATTATATTCATAATACACACATATTGTATGTATAATTATGTAATACACTGAGACCGCTATCTATCGTTCTTGCATTAATCGCCTTTTTGCATAACATATTGCTATTTTTGTAATCCCGGCTAATAAAATATGTAGTAGTCCAGCATTCGTCTGTTTTTTTTTGAGGGGCATTAAACGACACATCAAGGTTCGGATGTATATTCTATAAATATACATCTAAAAATCAGTTTCTTTAGCCATGTACGCAGCCAGTTTTGAATATATTGATTTCTAATAAAGCTTTTCAGCTTTTCAACAATAGTCATTCTACGAAAACTGCTCGTTATTCAGTCGCGGAAACTTTCTTTTACGGAGAGAATCTTAGTGGGACTAAGAGTCAAAATACACGAGCAGTATTTTGTTGCTACAGTCGGCAACAAACGACTACGTTGCTTGCAGATGTTAGGTTAGCTCCAGAATGATCCCTTGTGTGAACTCAATATGAGTTTAATATAAAAAAAACGGAAATAACCAAGATGCGGCGATACATTTTGCTCGTGTATTTTGACCCTGACACAGTAACGCTCTGATTTTTATGATCATATGGGTAGGTGAAAACTTCGGACATCACATACAACCACGCCATAAATCAGCTTAAAAATATTAATTTTCAAAAAACACACAGTATTATAACACGAGTTTTATAATAATTGGTACTAAAAACTCATTATGTAAGCTTTTTTTTCTAGAATGAATACCTTATATTCTAACATCAGAATTATTTACTTGTCAAATTATTGTCTAAGAGTGTTTATACTGCGTTAAGAAAACTATCAGTAGTCAATTCCATGTAATAACATCTTTCATATGACGAGTGGCGCTGCAGGAGAGTAGAGTGCCGAGTTGTATAGATGTTCATGATCCGAAAGGTACTAAGTATCATTGCCTCACAATATCAAGAGTTACAAGATACGAGATGCAAGTGAATGAACAAAGGTGTACTCAATGATAAGAATATTGGATATATTGAATTTATAATGATTTTATTTTTTAAGGTACTTAAAATAATACACTGATAAATTTGCCAACACAATTTAGAAACATTCTTTTTTGAGAAATTAATACTGTGTTTTTTAAAATATTAAAATGAAATGTGTGTTGATAATATTCAAATAAAACCCGAAAATAATGTTTCAATTTTGTTAAAAGAATCACATAAAAGTTCGTAACGTATGAACTTCTTACTGCATGTCTTACGTGGACGAAATCACAGCGATTGCAAAGCGAGTCGGTGCGGAGCAAAAATGTCAAATAGTCTTCGCCACTATAGATTATCAATACGCGACAATTATACACGAGTAAAGTTCTCTATCTGTAAATTCAATTTAAGAGATTAGTTCAATCCATTACGTGGATTCGAATTTATTATATTTTGTGTCATGAAACATTTAATGATTTAAGTATAGTCTTGAACTACATTAATTAATTTATTATATAGCAAAGTGTGTTACGTGTTATGACGTTCATTTGAAAACATTAAGACAGTTTTTTTAATGACACGATAGCGAGTCTAATAATTTTAAGAAAAATGTATAAAATATTTTGGGTAACAAGCCACCCTCTGCCCTATTGTGTGCGGCACTGCTATTAAGTAACAATGTATAGAGGTGAATCGCTGCATCTTCTCGCGACTCGCGACGCATTACAAAATAATCCGCGATTGAACTCAGACAACCACAACCTTTCAACTAATGCCACGATATGTTTTTGCAACCAAGCACTCTTCAAACATTTAATTCTAAAGAAGAAGCTTAAAAAAATACAATTAGAAATCGATACTTACAATTCTAGTATAAATGTCAATATATTATTTGGTCAAGAGCCAATACGTTCAAACTTTAATGTTTATTGTGTAATTATTTATGCAAGGTTCTTACAATGGTGTAATTAATAGCTATGCTGTATATACGATTGTTTTATATTTTGCCAAAATTGTGTTGTATGAAATTTAAAATATCGAAAAAATGGCAAAACAATCGTGCGTTTATTTAAACATGTTTCCAAATTCGTAATTGTTCTTAACAAATACAAAAACACGGTCAAAATTAATATTTGTATCCAATTGGAAAAGTCCATCGGTGGTTGAATTTTTAAAAAAGAGAGAATAAAAAAAATTCTCCGCTCATGATCATTGATTAAAAATGAAGAGAATCATTGGACAATAGAAAATACGGAAAGTGGAAATAATTATCAACAGTACTTTATAGTTCTAGAAATAAAAACATTATTATTTTACCTTATGACATAAGGGTGGACACCGGTTCGATCAAAGTAAATATAGTCTTATATGTCCGCCTTCAATGTGGAGCATTTTATGGACTCGTTATGAAACACCTTTAAAATAAACTAAAATTTCTAAGTCAGCTGATTAGTTTCTTTCTTAGAAGAAGTTACATTAGAAAAAGTGTATTTACAAAGCTTTCATTTAGTTTTCCGGATTAGATATAAGGTGACTAAAAAAATATGAAAACTTCACTGGTATTAATGTGGATACAATTTTTCGTTTCTGCTCCCAATGTAGAGCATATTGTCTTCTAATGGAGTTATCGTAACAGAAGTTTTTTTACAAGCCCTTCTTGTTATTCAGTTGCTTAACCTGTCTTTTTTGAGGATAGTGGTAAAGGTATGAGAATAGGAAACAACAGGACTAGTAGATAACAAATCGTTCTTGCTACTGTTATTTAAGAGTTGGAAGGTTGGTAAAGAACTTTTTTTAGATATCGCAAACACCCATACCTTCAAAAAAATAATTGTAAATGCTGTTTGTACTGGAACTCTTAACTCCGTCACGGAAGACAGCGACGTTGACCGTTGCGCCACGGACCCGATGGCGTTTACCCATTTAAAAACATGAAAATATTCCCAAGGGAAATAGTTTGAGATTCATTATCAAATTAAAGCGTGCCTCGGTCCATGGGAGCCTTTTCAGTGTACGTACCGAGGATAGTCATGTCATGACCATCGGTGACTTATCGTTCACCTTAGATACCGCATTCACTTTACGGCTTACCATTACACAAAAACAATATACATGCCAAATGCACACAGTTCGGATAGCAATAATTTTGATGAGCATTATAACACGAATTTCAATTTAATACACTAGGGATTACGATTTCTCGACTTTTTAAAGTCCCGGGACACGAGACATAAAATCGACACGTCCCGGTAAATTTTCGCGCCTTGAGACCGTAGTGATTTTTATGAAAAAATATTGAAACGAATATTTCTATGCATGAACACTGCCGGTAACTCAAAACTTATGTAAACTTATTTTTTAAGTAAAATTTGCAACATGATAATATTGTATTGCTTATTTTTTTTAATCCATGTCAGCTCCCAATGTGGAGCATATGGCCTTATAATGGAAGTTTCTCAACAAAAGTTTTTTACAATAACTGTTTGTTACTCAGTCGCTCAATCTCACTTTTTTCAAAGTGAAGTAGTATGTAAAGAAGGATAAGTCTAGAACAGGGCTAGTGGTTGGCTAATCACTATTGCTACACCCAGTTATTAAAGGATTAGAAAGATGGGAGGAGAGGAAATGATGTGAATTGACATCACAAATACCCAGTTTTCGATCACAACTTTGAATTGAATAATTCTCAAATTCACTGAGATCTGACTGGGAATCTAACCCAGACCGGCGTGATCGGTAGAGCAAACTCTAACCAACTGGGCCACAGCAGGTGACAAATCGCTTATTATTACATATAGTTTGAGGGATTCGTTTGATTTTGCAATGAAACATTTCATTCGAAAATTATACATTGGGTTAGTAATTTTATGATTATTATTGGAAACTAGCATCTGCCACACACACTGCCGTATATGTATTATTTATATATATATATATATATATATTTATTTAATAAATGGAAGATTTAGAAAGTTTTTTTACTATTTTTATTGCCTTCAGAAATATACAAAGGTTCTCAAGATATAATGATTTGCAAACTATATTTGTATTGAATGAATAAAGTCACAAGACTTGAGTTGTTTTTTTTAATTTACCGTGAAAAAAGCGTCGATTTCCCGAGAATTTACTCTTGGGTTGTCCCGGCACAGAATCTCCAACACGCACCCTGCCGCGGCGTCTATCACATTGTTAAATTATCCGTTTACACGCTCATTAAGCTCGGTATAATTTCAAATATTTACTCGGTCGGAAAAATGTGCATATCGAAATAATTCTTCATGGGAATAAAGCGAATGATTAGCGGCACTCTTAAGGTCTCCGGAGACTATCATAATGATTTATATCAACGGAAACAATGGCGGAATGCAATACATTATTTCTCAGGTGCATTGAGTCATAATAATAATATTACGAGAAATTATTAAGATGCCGGCTCGATATCGCCGGATTTATTGCTGACAAAGATACGAGTGACACGACAAACGTGTTTTTCGGGAATCGTAAACATTACACATTTATGGTTGTGTGACTCTTTGAGGTATTTCGTTATACTCATAAGTGTTAAGCCCACGTTTATCTAAAATCATTCAAATAATTGAAATGTTTGTCATAAACTAAACTTTTAAGATTTTCTTTATAGAAGGGGAAATACAAATCACATTTTTTTTGTACATTCAAATAATATAATAATTAGGTTATATAACTTCGTATGTATTACTTCGAAATCGGTTATTAACTTATTTAAAAAAAAAAAACAAGTACTCTTTCAATGTGGAGAATGTTTTATTCTCATTATGAAGTATCTTTATCGAAAACTTTTTGTTGGTATATATATATATATATATATATTTACTATGTCCGCTCCCAATATGGAGCATATGGACTCCTAATGGAGTTTATCTCAACAGAAATGTTTCTACGAGAACTGCTTGTTATTCAGTTGCTCAACCTTTCTTTTTCCAAAGAGAGTAGAATAGAAGGAAAGGGCTAGGATAGGACTAGTGGTTAGCTAATCGCTCTAGATACGCCCTGTTCATATGATAGGATGGGTGGGAGGGGGCAATTCAAGACATCACATACATCCATGCCTTTGGACAGAAATTCATAAAATCGATTGAAAAATCAGTTTATAAAACTGCCCGTACTGGGATTCGAACCCGTGCCCTCCATAGCGGTAGCCAACGATGTTCACCACTCGACCACACAGGCGGCTAAAGTAAGTAAGCGGCGGTTAGTATATTAGTCAGTCAATTTTTCATTTAAGAGACTAGTATATTGGAAATCAGTCCATGACTCGTTTTTCCAATTCATGAAAGAAGAAATCAAAGCATCACTTTTAGCCATATCCTTGAATATGAGTACAATATATTATTTCGATTAAGAAAATCAATGTGACATTTTTTTTTATTCGGTATTCCAGAGCTACCGGTAGTCCGTAAATGAGTGAAGTCATGTGGCCGGTTGGCCAAAAGCATTGACCAACCGGTCATATGGCTGGTAATAGTCACAAGAAAATAATATAATGCACAAGTAAAATAATTCATATATGAATTGATACAGAAATAATCATTCCTTTTCTACGTATATTAATAATTTTCCTGGATTCTGAGTAAAGTTATCCTAACCATACTGTTAGAATCATATGTGTTGATTAAATTGACATTTAACTGCTTATAAAAAGGCTTAACTTAATGAATTTCACCTGCGTGGTTGAGTACTTAACATCGTTGGCTTCAGTTACGGAAGTCACGGGTTCGAATCTCAGTACGGACAGTTGTCACAAAACGATTTTCAATTGATTTATATCCATACGTATGTGATGGCTCGAATTCCTTTCCATTCATACTATCCTATAAACGGGCGTAGTGAGAGATATTAGCTTAACACAAGTCCTGTCTTAGTCATATCCTACTTTCCCTACTATCTATGAAAAAGAGAGGTTGAGAAACAGAGTAACAAACAGTTTTTGTGGAAAAAAACTTCTGCTAAGATACTTCTATAACGAGACCATATGTTCCACATTAGGAGCGGACATGTATTAAAAAAAACTGAATAAAATTATGTTAAGATTATTGTACAACTAAATAGATCCCTGGCTAACTTTTGCTTAAGTGTTTACTGTGTATATTTACAGTTATTTGTATCGCTTTTCTCATCGTATTCTAAAGACTATGTAAGGAAAATCTTTCGGTTATAAATGTATAAGAAAAATATTAAGCGAACGCTAATTGAAGAGTTTGTTGGATATTTAAAAAAATATAGATGTATCAGAGCCTAAAAAATATTATTTTTTTACCGTATATTTAATCAGAGTATTCTTATCAAATAACCGAAACACTTGCCACACTAAGAAAATAACATAATACGTAGTGATATCGACATTAGCGGATTACCCCATAAGCGCAAGAGGCGCGCGCTTGGGGCTTCCACATTTTAGGGGCCTCAAAAATAGCATAAATTATATAAATCATCATATTTTAATTTCAGTTTTCGATACTCATTATTATTCTACGAAGAATTTTGTAACACTTTTATGTTATTCGAAAAACAGAGCCTTTTGCACCTAGAGCCTCCAAAGTGCTTAATCCGCCACTGGATATCGATGATAAAATTTATAGGCACTGTCCATAAACACAAAAAAAGATACTTCTCGCACAAACCGTTAGGTTAAAATAAGATCGAACCCAAACCCTTCTAGGAAGAGTTTGATGTATTGGCTTTAGAGGTCAACATTAAAAACATTAACATTAAGTATATTAATTTTACATTGTAGAAAACGAACGTTGAATGGAATATTTTATACAATATAATGTGAGATCATATGAATAAGCAAGTAATTAATTATAAGGATTCAAGGTGCTTGGATGCATTATTACATATCTCCTCTAATTGTTGTTGGGTGATTGAAGGTACGTTCATTGAATTTATGAGGCTTACTATTTATGGCTTGTCATTCAATGGTCAACAGTAAAGTAATTATTTTATTTTGTTTTACATTTACACATGTATCATAGATAATATTATGAAAGATTCTACGAATGACATTAATTCCCACAAGAAGGTGTAAATGGTACCGCTTTCGGCATTTAGGATTGTAAAAAAATACACAGATTAATTAATAAACAGATTGTAAAAATGGTATTGATTTATTTTTAAAAAGTCGTCATTTTTTATAACATTCACAATACTCTTTAAATTCTTTACATAATCACATACTAAAAGTTTTGTATATCTTCTCATTGTAAAACTAATATATATATATATATTATTATAAATTATTTGGCATTAGAGCTTATACCAATCTGCCAAATAGTCTCAAATTAGAAAATCATACGAGAGAGATCTTTTATAAGAAACTAAAAATCGACTTGAGAAGAAAAAAAACTCGAAAACACACATATCCAAGATCTTGAATATAAATTGATAAAATCATATTTGAGCTTACTGGGACTTGAATCCAGACACGCTTGATCTTTGGGCAAAGCTCTTACCAACAATACTACAGAAGGCGACAAAAGACTATTGTATAAATACATATATAGCTGAAAATGCTCACCATGAATGAAACTGACCCGATCATCTATATATATAAAACAAAGTCGGGTTATTTACACCACGTATATCTCGAGAATTACTCCAAGGATTTCAATGATATTTGATTTATAAAATTCTTATTTACCTAGAATAGCAGAATAAGCATTAAAACATCGGAAAAATATCACGGAAAAGAAATTATAAAGAAAATAAATATCTTCATACAGAATAAGAATTTTAAATGACGAATAGCTTCATCAAACGATAAAATGTCGTAAGCTGGTTTCAGAAAAATCCACCAGATCGCACTGTTTTCTATATTTGTTTGTTTTTGCTTCTTTTGCATACGATTGGCTTATAAATAATTTTAAATTTAGAATATGGATTAGAATAAAAGAAATCGATGATATGAAATGAAAACGAAAGAAAATCGGATAATATTGAAATAAGGTTATGTTTATAATTAGGTATGATAAATTTTTGACAACAATATTTTGCACAAACGTTGCTTTGCTCTGAGATGACACTTTATTACACTTGGAACGCTATATCGAAGAAATTTTAACGTCAAAAGCAAAGCGATGCGGTTTCTGATCACCCGAATGCTCTTGGTCGCATTTACACAGTTCATCCGAAAAATGACGAATGTTTCTACTTGCATGTCAAGAGCTCAATTTGCTTGAAAATTATACTTATTGGGACATGCCAATCACTGAAGAAATTGTTTCTGAATCTCCATGTCAGATACGCACATTATTTTCTATCATTATTTTGACATGCTTCACATCGAACCCATGTGAGCTGTGGAACAAGTTCAAGGATGACATGTCGGAAGTCATTTTACATCGAATTCGTGTCAGTTCAAGGAATCCCGATCTCGAGGTGAATGAAGAGATAAATAACCAGGCTTTGATTTAGATCGAAGACATGTGTTACCTCATGTGAGGCATTTTGTTAATCAAGTTAGGAATGCCAACTTTAAACTAAATCGAAACTAAATTTTCAATATTTTCAGAATTTATGTCTCATGTTCATCACCGTCGCTAAAATATATACTGAAATGTGAAAAGACGAATGAAAGTACATAAAATCAGAAGGTATGTAAAAAAAAATCAGTATACTTTTCATGTATATTATATTGTTATAGAATACTATCAAATCATTATTTTATTTTTGATCCCTATATACCAGTGATGCACAACCTTCACCTTCTAGCGGGCCGCATAAAACAAATTGTCGTGGCTTCGGGCCGCAAAGAAAAAAATGATTTAAAGTACGCTCAATCCTTTTTTTATACAGAACATATGTACGTTCCACGTAAAACAGCCTTAAAATCGTGTAAAAAAGATCAAGTGAATAATAGGTTCCATTATATTATTTTGACCGTGTTATTTCGAAAATAAATAAGTCAAGTTTCATGTGTTTCATTATGTTTCATTTAAATGCAAATCATAAGTTAATGCGTTTTTGGTCTTAGTTAATTTTTAACTATTTTTATTAATTTGACATAATATTTGTAAGCCTGTTTCTATGAACCGATTTATTCTCCTTCATTGAAGAAAAAGCTTGCTTACATTTGTTAAATAAATGTTTTACGTGAAAAAAGTATGTTTGAGAAAAGGATTTAAGGGCCGCCACAATATTCAAAAAGGGCCGCGTTTGTGCATCACTGCTATATACAGTCAATCCTGTTTTTATGCGGTTTTTTTATGCGATTTCGAAGTAATGCGATTTTTTAGAAATGCATTTTTTTAAATGTCCCATATTTTACGATATATAAAAATGTTAAATATTACATCGAGAGCATATATTGTTGTATTTTGGATAGAATAGAGAGAATCATAAACACAACCGACATTTGAAAAAAAAATACGATTTCGGACTGCTTAAATCATGTTGCATCTGCCATCGGTAATATCAGCTGAAATGATTACTTTAGCACCTGAACTTGGCGAAGAAAGGTTTGATACCTTTAGCGAAAATTATATCGACGAATTACTTACAGATAAAGCTATAAGTGACGAAGATGTTCATAATTTAAATTTAATTATTGACAAAAAACCAGAAAACAATGACGAACTGAAAGAAATTCCAGTTCCTTCACTGCGAAAATAATTGAAGAAGGTATCCAACTTTTCAGTAAATTAGAAGATCATTTCTTTCTAAATGATTCAAATTCTGATCGCGCATTCAAGTTTCAACGATAACTTTAGAATATATTATATATATGGGTATAACAAACTGCATAAACAATTAATTATCGAAAAAGAAAATCTGAACAAACTCTGATCACTAATTTTATTGTTAGAAAACAACCATAGTTTTATGAAATTGATGCGCATACTATTTCTTCTGAAAAAGAGTGATTTAGAACCACATGCTTTAAAACACACATAGAATTGTCATACAGTGACTATTTTTTAATATTTTTACGCCGTGGTTTTCCCCTAATTTTCTTATACTTTGCGATTTAGTGTATATTTTAACTCGCTGTTTCAAAGTTATGCGGATTTTAAAATTTAAGTAACGCACCCCACTATTTCTATGGAAGTCAAGTTTTTTTTTTGCGATATTTCGTGGAACACATCTACCGCATAAAAACAGGATTGACTGTATAGTTGTTTGTATGTGTGGAACATTAAACAAAAATATATTTTTTTTTCTAATGAAAGATAATCTCATAAATATAATATTTAAGATTTGGAAAATGTTGCGTTCTTTGTTATAATGAGAATTTATGTCATTTCGTAATATAAAAAAATATGAAAATTTAGAATGAACTTTCGTAAAATTATAAAAAAGTATTATTTGAATAATTTTGAAAAGATCCCTGTCATTATGTTGGTGACAAGCATTGAGAACAAATTTATCCTAGACCAACACATTTCTTAGCAACAGTTTTTGTTTGACAGTTACTGTCAAACAAAAGTAGTCGTTTGTCAACATTGTGAAGATGTAATTTTATTATTTAAAATACAGTGAAATAAAGAGGTATTAGCTATGCCAAGTACTTCTAAACCAATCAGTAAGAGTGCTCGGAATGGTTTTCTAAGAGTCTTTCAGTTCTGTGAACATGAAAAATCTGAAAACAACCAATAATTCCCTTCGGGTCGACATTTCAAATCATTTCGAACTGTCAATGGCGTCGTATGCCTAACATTTCGTGCCGCATGTCAATAGCTCAATTTGCTTGAAAACTAAACTCATTGGGACATGACAATCGCTGAAGCAATTGTTTCTGCGTCTCCAAGTCAGATACGCACATTATTTGCTATCATTTTTTTGACATGCTTCCCATCGAATCCACGTGAATTGTGGAAAAAGTACAAGGATGACATGTCCGAAGACACTTTACACCGAATTCGCGTCAGTTCAGGGAATCCCGATCTCGAGGTGAATGAGGAGATACATAACCAGGCGTTGCTTTTGATCGAAGATATGTGTTACCTCATGCGCTGCATGATGCGTCGCCAGATCGAGGAATGAACGACGCTTTCAATCGAGAATCGGAACGTAAACGTGAATATGATCGAGATGCATTGAACCAATCACTTCGAACGAATGTACCACTGTTGAACCCCCAACAGAAAGTGTACGATACTTTAATGAAGGCAATTGATGAGGGAAATGGTGGCTTATTTTTCCTCCGCATTGGAAGCACTCAACCGAACTATGAAAGATCAGCGCAATGACTCAAAATGTTTTGGAGGCGCAATGATTCTACTATCTGGCGATTTTCGCCAAACACTACCAGTTATTCCAAGATCGACCGCTGCCGATGAAATAAACGCTTGACTTAAAACATCGACTCTGTGGCGCTATGTTAAGAAACTTCAGCTAACGACAAACATGCGAGTTGCATTTCTAAACGACCATCTGCCGCAGATTTCTCCAAGCATTTGCTGACTATCTGTAACGGCCGTGTTCCTGTCGACGAATCGAATGGATTGATTTCGTTTTTGCCGAATTTTTGAAATTTCGTCTCATCGAAGGACAATCAACAAAGTGTTCCTGAATATCATTGCTAATCACAAACATCATAATTGGTTGAGTGAACGAGCAATTCTTGCAGCAAATAACAAAGATGTGGATCATTTCAACTTCACAATTCAAAATCAAATCGTTGGTCCACTGCATTCCTTTAAATCTATCGACTGTGCCACGTGAATAACATCAAACTCATCCAATAAGTTAACACAACATTTATTGATTCTGAGGCGGTACGAAGTTCGTCGGGCCAGCTAGTTAAAA